>VZUH01003437.1:7628-46752 GCA_013401175.1 Xiphorhynchus elegans
ACATTTGATTTCTTATAATTGCCTTAATCAGGAGAAGATATCCTGGGTTGAAAGGAACTGAGTTTTTTTAAACAGCGAGTTGTGTTTGGACTGCAGTGGGGCTGTGCTTCACTTTTACTGGTGTTTGAGAGCTCTGTACATGTGCTGAAAGTACAATGGGACAGTTTTCCTGTGTGCAGGCTCACATTTCCTCAGCTTTGCCCCAGGGAGAGGGGAAGGCTGGTGGCTGCCAGGGGAGCCAGGGAGGCAACAGCATTTGCATAACATGGAGATTAAAATCCATTTTCAAGCTTCTAGACAGGTGTGCCAACTTCTCAAAGGTGTTCTTCCAGACTGATCTGTGCAAAGCACCTGGAGACAAGGAGGGCAGGAGGGCTGGGAAACAACAGAGAGATGCTGAAATGCCTCATGGCTCTTTGCAGCAGTGAGTTTTGTTCTAAAAGGGAAGGTTTTTATTGTGCAGTACCTTTCCTTCTCTCTGATACAGGAACAGTGATAGTTTGTGGTGGGAACTTCAGTTGTTCTGCAAAATATTTGAGGGTTTTGGGTTGGTTTTGCTTCCAAGGATCTGATTTTGCAGCTGTTGTGCATCAGAGTACTCCAGCCTGGAGCCAACTAACTCTTGTCATGGTTTCAGAGCAAGGCACCTGAGCACACAAGTGTGCAAACACAGATGTGTATGAACCCTTTTTTCCTTCAAAAAGCACATGATGCTTGGCTATGTGATCCTCACCTGGCTCTGCACAGGACCTATCACCTTCTCTGGTCAAAGGCAGCAAAATTAGAACAGATGCTGAAGGAAAGCACGATCCATTTTCTCCCAGAATGAAGTTTCTGAGTCAGAGAGAGCTCAGGGAAGCTCTGGGCTGCTGTTACAGTTTTACTTTGGGTCCATTCATTCTGAGCTGATTTGTGGCTGCTTTTTAAAGTTTGTGTGTTTGTGGTGGTGGGAAAGGGCTGTTTGAGAGCAGCCCTGGGCTGGTGGTCAGTGTGGGTACAAGATGGAGGCAGGAGCAAAATGGGTGAGGCCCCACTTCAGTACAGCAAGAAAATACAAGAAATAACCCCAAAAGCTGGCAGTGTAATAAGCATCCTGGGAACTGTGAGGAGCAGCTGCTGCCTCTGTGTTTGACTTTGTACCTCTTGGCACAATGGAACCTGAGATGGTCAGAGAGTGAAGAGATGAGCTGGGGCTTTTTGTGCAAATTAAGTAATATATTTCTCTATTACTTACTGTGTTTGGGAGGGTAACTCTGTATTAGTTATATTGTTTATAGTATAATATATCCTTTATAATATATGCCTCCTTTATACATAAGAAAATGGAGTAATACCCGGTTCTGCCATAGATTTTAGGATAAAGCATTTGTGCTGAGATGGTGCCCTGACCATTCCCTCTTGTGTATGTTCCTGAACCTTCTCTGATACCCAATCTCTGCATTTTGAAAGAAACCCTTTCTTCCTTCCCCTAGCAGCCTGCCTCCCTATGAACAGTTTTGGAACCTTACACCAAGACAAGGGTGGTGGCTGAGGTGTGGTCACACCTGAGCACAGGTGATCTGCCAGACTCTCTTGGTCAGCTCTCTCCCTGCAGGGACCAACTCAGGGTCTTCCCACTTCTTACCTCTGCAATTTCAATCTGACAGCACCTCACGGTGCAAGATAAAATGAATTGGTGTCTTTTTTCCAACCATGCTTTCAAGCAGAGTTGTTTGATTGAAAAGCTACACCCACCTCCCCAGTTTGTGAGGGGTCATCGAGGAACTGTATTAAAAATAAGCCCCCCGTTGCTCAGAAATCCCTGTGTGGTCTCAGAGCTCCACAGCTGGAGAGCAGGTATAACCTTTTAGATGAACAAGATTACTGTCCTGGGGAGAATTGCTGTAAAATTGATTTCATTTATGTCACGGAGCAAAGATTGTTGTGTGGGAAGACTTGAGCAAAGCCCAGAGTGCAGCGTGGCCCTCCTGGGGGCCAGAGGAGCAGTGCTGAGGCTGGGTGTGAGCTGGGAGCACTTGGCTTCTGCTGCACTGCTCAGAGCCACAGGAAACCTGTCCAGGTCATGGTTTACCTGGTGCCCTTGCAGTGTGGGGAGAGGAAACAGCTCCTCACCCTCTGCTAATGACATCCCTTACACAGACTGTGCTCTCTTTTTGGGACAGCACTTGTCCAGCCTGTCAGTGTTGGTGATATTTGGATGCCAGTGTTGGTGATATTTGGATGCCAGTGTTGTGGAGAACCAAAGGGAGCAGTTTGTGTCCTGGCAGCCGTGCACAGCCAAGGGGATGTTGTTGCACCCAGGAGTTGCTGCTGGGAAGCCCCAGCAACTTTTCCCGATACAACCAGAGCTAAATTTGCTTCCCAGGAACAGGGGGAGGGTCAACTGCTTTTTATGGCAGTACCACGTGTCTGCAGAGCTTTTGAAAATAAAGACTGGCTAATATGTTCTGGGTTCACTTACTCATATCTCCAAGACCCAGAACAGCTGCTGTCCCATGTTTTCTCTCCTTCTCTTTTGGGTTATTTTGTTGTGGGTTGTTTTTTTGTTTGGCTTTTTTTTTTTTCCAAATGGCCATGACTCAGCCCTTCCCTGCTGTTCTCTTGAGTTTCCTGGTTTCTGAATAGGCTATTCTTGGGACAGCAACTCCTGACAGACAGGAACAAGGAGAGTGTTGTGTGGTTTTGTTCTTTGTTTCTCCTGTGGCTCCTGCTAATGCTCTGCTTCCCCCTGATTTTTGCCTTGTTCCCACATTACTCAATCTCCCTAAATTGTTGAATGCCATCTGAGATATGTTCTTGCCTTGACAGCAAAGGAGCCCTCTCAGGCACGATCCAGGCTGTGGTTCTTCCACAGCACCAGCTTTTCTTTCCCAGCAGGATGATGGGGGGTTAGACTGGTGTGACTCTGTGTACTATAGAGCTTAAATCCACCTTGTTTTAGCCCCTCTGACTCCCAGGGACTGTGCTTGGCTCTACAGTGACCTGCTGTGGAAGGGGTGGATCCAGGTGAGGACCAGCACCAGATGCTGTGTCCATATATCACTGGTGATGCAGAGACTCTGTGTGGGGCTGAGGCAGCACTCTGGATCAGATGGCTCAGCCTGGCATGGTCTGTCACAACTAGGGGGAAAATACCACCTGGAATTTAAAAGCAATGAAAAATAACTTATTTCTTGCCCTCCTGCAGACAGCAGAGGCTGGAAGTCTGAAGGATGCTCTCTCTGGAGTGCTTCATTGTGCCATTAACCAGCTTATTAACACAAGGGGCTTTTGGATTCCTTCTGAGTTTATTCCTCTGGGGAAAGTCTCCTTCCATAGCAGGTAGCACACCCTGGGCCAGGTGGCTGCTTTTGTGATACAGTTGGAAATGAACGTAGTGTTTAATATTAAATAATCCTTGCTGGGTTTTAGTTTTATTAAGAGCACAGCTCTTTCTGTCGAGACACAGTTGTATGAGAAGGAGAAGTAGACTGTTGTATATTTTGTCTGGAAAATAGAGTTGGCATTTTAAAAAACCCAGAAGCATGCTATGTTTTCTCAAAGCCTGAGGTTACTAGGAGAGATTTCTCAGACTACAGGACTCGAAACACAAGGGCAGTGTTCTTCCTTAACGTCCCTCCACGTTTTTGGATATGCTGTATTGTTGTTAAGCCAACCAAGATGAAAGCTTTGCTGTGTGGGGAGGCTTTGAGAACACTGGCTGCCAGATGAAATTAGCCTTTCTGAGGATGAATTAGCCATGGTGATGCAGGCAGCCCCACTCTCTGCAGCTGTAACACCTGCACGTGCTGGGACCTGCAGCAGGGACTTGAGGGTAGCTGTGTCCAGGGCCATGCTGCTGACAGTAGATTGGGGTGCTGGCTGAGGAGGAAGGGAAAGCAGCCTGTTGGATTTCATGGATCATTTCTCCAAAGAGAAGCAGGCCACCCTTTGAAGAGAGGGAAAGGAACCCCTGGGATTCAGCGCGGTTCCGTTTTGGGAGGAAGTCATGGGCTGGAGCCAAGGCTGCAGTGACTCCAACCTGGGATACTTCTGAGGTCCTGCAGGCTCCCAGCCACCCCACCACTGGAGCTTTTGTGGAGGAGGGCAGTGGGGATGGAATTTCCATGCACTGCCCACTCCTTTGTGTTTGTATTTTTAACTGCCCACTGGATAAAGAGCTGCTGCTGGTGTGTGCGTGCTGCCCTTTTCTTGGAGACCTGTCCAGTTTGTCTCCTAATTACCTTAATGCCTTTCTTCTGCTCTGTGCTATATCAGGAGGTGCTCACAGGAGGCTGGGTCTGTGTGGAAGGCTCAGCCTGCCCTTCCTGTCTGTGCTGCTGGGACCATTCAACTCCTCCAAAATCATCACTTAGTCTTTGAGCACGAGAGTGAAGCTGGAACCAGGGATCATTTCCACTGCTGTTAAATATCAGCTCTTCCACAGAGACACCATCGGGAGCATATCTGTGTTTTGGGAATGGAGATTCCCCAAAGCCCGTGGCTGCCACGGGTGGTGCTGTTTTAGCCTTCCAGACTCCCTCCTTGCCGTGATTTGGGATGGTGGGAGCTCACTTTGGAGCTGCCTGCTGGGCTGTTCCGATGAGAGAGGAAATAGTTCCCAGCTTGTTTCGTGTCATGTCGTAACCGTGGCAGCCGCTCTGTCTTGCTCAGGCTCAGGAGAGGATTTCAGCCCTGAATCCTCTGGAGCAGCTGAGCTATTTACCTGCCCTGAGGACATCCTGGTGTTATGGGCTTGAATGTTCCCCAGACCCATCCCCTGCTGTGAGAGCAGTGCCCTGGCCTCTGGACTGTTCCAAACCCTCTCACCAGCCGTGCTTTCCATGGAACAGCAAAGCAGGGAGGTGTTGCCTCACAGAGAAAGGGTTTGGAAGAGCCTAGAGCAGGCATTTAAGGTGTGGTGATGTGTGTTAGGGGTGCTGCTGTGCTGGATTTCAGTGAGAGGTCTCCTGCTGGCCTGATCCATGTTCTGGAGTTGGCACAACTCATATCCAAGTGATGTCCTCACATGCAGATGGGTGCCTGGAGAGGCACAAGGACATCCCCTCTCTTCCTTCCTCCTTGTTTTCAGAGGGAATACAGCTCTGTGTGCCTGACTGCAGGTCTGGCTGCATCCTGTGTTCTTGTCAGACCTGCTCACATTTCAGAGGAGAGACATGTCCCCATTGTCCCCCTGGCAGGACAGCTGTGCTGCCTCCAAGTGAGCAGTGGTGGCAAATCCAGCTCAGGTGGAGCAGCTTCTGGGTGACCTGAGGGGCAGATACGTAGCAGGTCATGATATGGGAGTTCTGGGAAAGGGGTTGTGGAGGAGTTGGCAGGAGCTGGTGCTGCAAACTGAAACCACAGTCATGAAATGCCTGGGAGGGAAAATGACTTTCCTGGCCTGGGAAGTCAGTGTGGACTGGCCAAGTCTGGTGGGAACTGGAGGGAGAACTGGGAATGGCAGGAGCTGTGTGTGACTCAGGGGTGCCCAGCACTGGGCACACTCAGTGCCTGCTGACTAATCCAGGGGTTTTCCCCTCTGTGAGCTGGGACATTGTCATCTGTCTTTGAGAAGCCCAAATGAGCTGGGCTTGGGGGCAGGGGGGTGCAGGGCACCTTCCTCTTGTCAAAATGCCATGGGATGAGCCAGTCCCACACTGGTGGCCCTGGGCCACCCTGAGAGTGGTCCCAGTCTGGAAATGGGAAGGTCTGTGGGAGCAAGAAAGTGAGTGTGGTAGTACAAGTGGGCTCAGCATGGAGAAGTTCCTGCAGTGCACGTGTCTCTGGATGCACATGGGTTCTCCTTGTTGGCAGTAGGACTCAGGAGAGGTCCCAGACCTTCCACACACGCTCCTGCTTCACCCCAAACCTCGCAAAGAGCGAGCTGTGGGCTTGCATGGAATTGAGTGACAGAGCACTTCACACTAGTCCTCAGAAACCCAGTGCAAGGTGACACTGTACCTGTTAAATCTGACTGTCAGCAGGTTTGCTGGCGCCGAGGCAGGGGCAGCTGTGAGGATGGGAAATGCTAATGTTGCTGGAGACAGGAGTCAGTCCTACAGGGAGCTGGGGCTCTCCTTGGGTGAGAAAACATCAGTTCCATGACATGTGGTTTGTACATCACTTGAAAGGAAAATGGGTCTGGAATCACCACCAAAGGATTCAAAGTTATTTCCCTGTGTTGCAAAATCTGCAAGGGAATTCTGAATAGGCTCTTGGGCTCTGATTAATTCTGAAGCTGAAATGCAGAAGTGCTGATTCTCTCAGTCTAATTTCCTCCTCCCTTGGAGCTCACTGTGTTATTTAGTGGAAGTCACACGTCTACTCAGCTTGATTCAGCAATGATGTGGCTGTGTTATTTGACTTTCTCTAAAAAAAGTCTGTAGAAGGAGACAGAAATGCAGAAATGAGGGCATAAAGAAACAAAATATTTTTAGTTTAGTTTTGGGGAGGAAATCTCCAAGATCCTGAGCTGAGCTCTGTGATGTGGTGAGTAATGACTGTGTGCTCACCTTCCCTGTGCAGAGCTGGGTTAGGGGGTGCCCCTGGAAGGGGAGACAGCAGGAGATGCTTTTTTGTGGAGGTCACTGAAGAGCAGGACTCACCACTGACATGATCTGGAAGGACTTGGGGTGGTCCATGGAGAAACTTTGTGCTGGCCAGTCTCCCAAAACCTGAGTGATGGGAGAGGGAGGGACTGACAGGGGAGTCATTCTGCCTTCCCAACTCATCCTTAAGCCTCTGTTATGGGCTGTCATCAGAGGTGAGCTGGGATCTGTGACTGTCCTTAATGCAAGGAACTGCAGAGCTCCTCCCTGACCTCCTGCTTGCTGTTTAAGCTTCTTGAGCTGGGGTATTTTTGTTTGCTTGTTGAAATGAGCAGCTACTCTTGTGCCACATGTAGGTTTGGTGTTATGTTAGGACAGCAGTGTTGGAGTGGATCTTGGTTTGAGTTGCTCTACTCCCATCAGGTTGTGTTGTTACCATTATTAACCAGATATCAAAGGGATGATGTAATGCAGGATGTGTCCTCTCAGGGGGGAAATTAAGTAGATACCAGGACTGGAGGCAACAGCTGCTGCTCTCGCTGGGTGCTTTCCCATGGATGTTATCAAGGGTTAGCTTGGATTCTTTGTGAACTCCAGGGAAAGTCTCACGGAGAAGCTCTCAGGTTCCCCAGGGGTTTGGCAGGCAGCACCCTCCTTTTCTCTGGAGCTGATTTCTAGGATGCAGAGGAACTCAGGTTTGGCTTTAGTGCTGTTTTTAATCACATCCATGAGATCACCTGGTGTGTTGCAGCCTGTCTTCTCCCATGCAGCTGGAAGGGTCTGAGCAGTGAGCACTCCTGAGTGGGAGAGTGTGTTTTCCAGGGCCAGGAGCAGCCTGTGGGACAGCCTGGCTTGCTTCAAGTGCAGCAAACTGTCTCTGAGAGCCAAGTTCAACTGCCCTGGTGGTGCAGAGAGTTCTGTGCACACCTGAGCCTTCCCCAGTGCCTCTGAATGTGTAAGTTTTCAAAAGTTGGTGGTTTAAGGGGCACAGTGGTAGTGCTGGGTGGATGGCTGGACTGGATGACCTTAAAAGTCTCTTCCAGCCTTGACAGTTCCATGATTCTGTGATTTTATGGCCTCTCCTGCCTGGTCACAGACTCCCTTGCCACCTCTCTTGGCTCCTGGGGGCTGTCTCTGCTGGATGTGGTGCCTCCCACACAGCTTGGGAGCCCACCACAGGGAGAAAGAACCACCCCAGTTGTTCTTTCCATTTGGGCTGGTTTTGCTTTAAATGTTCAGGTTAAGCAGGTCCTGGCAAGGCTGTTCCTGCAGCCCCAGTGTGGAAAGCCAACAGCGCTTGGTCAGCTCCTCCGGAGGGGAATAGCACTGGAGAGGATCCCAGAGGCAGCAGCGGGTCCTGCAGGCGCTCCTCCCGCCCGTAACCCTTTGTGGGGGTTGCAGAGAAACCCTCCTTGCCTTCAGCACGGGGGATTTTGTGTCTGGTTTCCCTGATACCACTGCAGAGGAGCTGCGTGAAGCAGGAATTTGAGTCTCCGGCCGAGGACAGCTGAGCCGGGGCTGCGCCGTGGAGATTATCTGCTTGTGCTTTGGATTTAATGCCCTGAGAGATCTCGCTTTGGATGCATCCCCTGGCTCCCTGCTGGGTGGTGGTGCTGGCACACAGAAGGTCGGACAACATGCCCGAGCTCCCCAGGTAACCGGGATGCTCCTCGGGGGGTTCACACGCCGGAGGGCAGAGCAGGGAGCCTGACATACCTGGACCGCAGGGTGAGTGACCTTCTCCTCCAGCAGCCCTTTGTTTTAGGGCAGCGCTGCTGCCCCGCCTGGCTCTCCATCCCCGCCCGGCAGGAACAGCCCGACCCTGCTGGAAGCGGCGTTTCCTCAGCTGAAATCCCAGTGCCCGACTGCGGGAGGATCGGGGGGCAGCCCCGCTGTCCCTGCTCGGTGGGCCTGCGATCCCTGGCAGCGACTCGGCCGTGCCAAAACGCAGCTGAGCCGCTCGGAAAAAGAACAGAGCTTTGCTTTAGTCCTTCAGTCCTTGCCGCGGGTTTCATTTCCAACCGAGCCTTGCAGGCCTGCGCCCTCTTGCTGCCTTGCCCAGGCCCAGGATGAGGAGCTGAGGAGCTGCTGCCAGGGTTGGCAGCGGGGCCACGGCCAGGCATTGCCAGGGCAGCCTCTTGGGAAGGAGCCTGAAGCGCCGTGTGCTGTCTGTGCCTCCCCTCCTGGCTCTGCTGCAGGCTGGAGGCAGCAAATGCGCATGGGAAGAGGCAGGGCTGAGGGGGAAGTTTGGCTTGCTCACAGGGGAAACATCTTTTTGTTGTTGCACATAAAAAGCAGGCAGAAGTAGCCACTGGTACTGCTTGTTCAGCAGGGATTGTTGCTGTCTGGCCCTTGAAGGTAAGAGCTGGCTGGTGGGATTGTGTGTGCTGTGTTCAGGGGCAGGAGATGCTGAGCCACATCCTGGGGAGCTGTGTGAGTGCCATGTGCAGGGAGAGGGCACAGCCTGGTGTGCCACGGGCACGGGGAACTGGGCATGGAGAGGGGAATATCCCAGTGTGCCATGGGCCCAGGGAACTGGGCATGGAGAGGGCACAGCCTGGTGTGCCCTGGGCGCTGGGTACAGAGACAGGAACATCCCTGTCTGCTCTGGGTCCAGGGAACACACAGCTCCAGGCTGGGTTTGGAGGTGCTGCTCAGAAATGCTGTTGTAGAGGAAGGAGATTGGGATTGCCAGGATCAGGGTTGTCTCTCCTTACCACCCCCAGAGCCCCTTGGAAGGAAAAGTGGCTTTCATGAAATGACACTTTGCCAACATCTGCTCTGCCTTTTGCGCTCACACCTCACACCCCCCTCTGCCTTTTTTGTCTCTGTATTTCCCAGTTTCTGGTGCTGGTAGCCTGTGGCACACAGGTAGAGGCCAGGAAAGCTGGGATAGTGGTGGCCAGAATGCTGTTCCTATATCTAAAGGAGGGGGACTGGGCTCAGTGGAGGAGCCCAGCACCTTTGGCTTTTAAAGCTGTATTTACAAAGGCCTGGAAGCTGCAATCTGCATCTGTTTGATGTGCAGTGAACCTGAAAGTGCTCATATCCTTTGCTCTTATTTATACATTAAATTTTAGTGAGGTTTTTTTCCTTTTCTAAATATCAGAAGTGATTTTTGTGTGTGTGGAGGAAGAGCTTCCAAACTGTGCAGCAGCAGCAGCTTTTGAAGTGTCAGTGCCACTGAACATGGCTGAGGATGAACAGACACTGCTTTCTGTCTCAGTGACTTGAGCCACTGCTGCTGGAGGGAAAACACAGCCACATCATCTCTGTGGGGCTGAGTTACCACGTGCAGGAGGAGCAGGGACAGCACGGAGTGTTTCTGCCTGTGGGAGGCAGGCTGACTCAGAGCTGCACCATCAGGGCTTGCACGTGAGTTGGACCTGCCAGCCTCTGCTCTGCCCTTGGCAGGTCTGTCTCACCGGGGGAGGTTTCAGCAGCCTGAAGCACAAACAGCTGCTGCCTGGGCAGAACTGTGTTCCCAGAGTACATCTTTGGGTCTCCAAGCAGTGCAGGAATTATCTGTGGGTGTCCTCTTGGTGGTGGTATCTCTTGTGTGGTGCTGGGACCTGTTCTGCTGGCACAATGTCCCCTGGTCCCACTGCACACCAGCTGGTTTTGACAAGTGGTGCCCATCATAGCAGTGTGGAGACCAGCTCAGATGGACCTTTTCTCTTGTCGTGTTTGAATCCCAAGCTGTTTCCAGAGTGGGAAGGGGATATAACAGAGGGAAGTGCAGTCAGCAGGGCACACTGGACCCAACACATCAGCTCCTCTCATCGCTGCTGGAAGAAGCTGGGAGAGCTTTATGGCATCAGTTTTGGATGTGTCAATAATGGGAACCAGGAGCTTTGGAATATCCATTGATATCCTTTGGACAAGGGCCTGGAGGGACAGGACAAGGGGAATGGTTTCCCATTGCCAGAGGGCAGGGTTGGATGGGATATTGGGAAGAAATCCTTCCCTGTGAGGGTGGGCAGGCCCTGGCACAGGGTGCCCAGAGAAGCTGTGGCTGCCCCATCCCTGGGAGTGTCCAAGGCCAGGTTGGATGGGGCTTGGAGCCACCTGGGCTGGTGGGAGGTGTCCCTGCCCATGGCAGGGGGTGGGATGAGTTGAGCTTTAAGGTCCCTTCCAACCCAAACCATTCTGGAATTCTGTAATCCCTCACTAACTTGATCCAGAGTTGCTGAGCACAGGAAGGAGGTGGCTTAGAAGGCCTTGTGGTTCCACAGGCAGGGCTGTGTCTGCCCCACCGGTTCTGTGACCGTGCTCATGTGTGGAGAAACCTCAGACAGACCTCATGGGGCTGGGAGTTTTGCCCCAGTCTGGGGGATCTGGAGATCTCTTGCCATGAGTTTGTTCTTCTCACCCAGAAGCTGCCTGGAATGAGACCCTTGGCTGGCCAGGGAGCACAGAGCCAGGGGAGGGCACAGGGATGAAGGTCATAGCCAGGGTGGGCCAAGCCCTTTGTGCCTGGGGGTCTGGTGGAGCTGTGTTGTCCTGGTTGTGTCTGGCACTGCTGTGCCCCAGCAGGTTAATGGGAATCCTTACATTTTCTGTAGCAAATCTCCAGCCTATGGGGCCTTTTGCATTTCTGTGTTTAACAGGAGCAGTGCTTGCAGTAATTCCATGGTGGTTTTTATCCTCTGTAGTCAGTTTGCAGTGGAGGAGCCAGTGAAAGCTGCTCTCCAGTTGAGAGGAGTTAATCTCCATTTTTAGCTGGAAACAGCATCTCCTCTCTCCATCCTCCTACTGGTAACCAACTCCTTTTGAGTCTCAGGGTGTTGCAATGCGTCCTGGCTGCAAAGAACCTGCACTAGACAATGGTGATTCCACCAGACCTTGGATTTAAGGCTGGTAATCTTGGAGCACTGGAGGGCTGTCCATGCCAGGGTGGTGAGGGATGCCCTGGGGAAGCCGTGTGCCCTCCGGTTTCCCACGGAGCTCCCTGTCAGAAACAGGTTTGTGCTGCTTGCGTTAAGATGAAAGAAAGCACAGGAGAAACAGCTTCTAAGAGGCTTAAAAGCAACAGGCTTTTCTTTTCCTCCTGGGAAGGGCACACAGCCAACATCTTGCTCTTTACAGATCTCTTTTAATAAGCAGAATATTGCTTTAGGAGAGACTGAGCCTGCCAAGAAGGAGCAGAACAGCCCTGCATCCCACAGCTTCCTTCATCCCAGCACGTGTGGCCCTGAGGTCCACAGGCCATTGCCCATGTGGATGTCATTCCTTGTTGGTCAGGGGGGCAGGATTGATTGGGGGCTGGGGCTGGGGCTGTGGCTTCATCTGGTGGGTGTTTCTGGAGCACATGGGTGGGTCTCCTCCTCTCCTGTGTTTTGTTGCCAGCTGCTTTGATGGGGGAGTGAAGGTGGGGAGTGTTGAAAGATGTTGTGTTATGGGAAAGCAGCCTCTGAGTGGGCATGGGAGGAGATCTGTCACCTTTGAAAAGCACTGGGCCCAGCTGGCCTGTGGGGGCAAAGAGAGCTCCCAGCAGGCTGCTGTCCCCAGGTAAGGACCCTGGGGTTCACAGCTGGGCTGGGCCCATCCAGGACCCATGCAGGCACATCAGGGTCTGGGTGTGCAGGGTGAGGGGTTTGGCCACTTTTGGAAGGCTGAAGTCCTTCTTTTCCTTCCATCCCCAGTGAGCTAAAAGGAGCACGGCCCAGTTTGCAGCTTTGTAGGTCACTGAAGGAGAAGGCAGGCTCTGCAGTGCGCCTGGAAGCGCTCTCTGCTGTGGCAGCTCTCCTTGCCCGGGCTCCTAAGGAGGATTTGGGAGAGAGAAGCAGGAGGAAGACAACCCCCAGCTGTCCCAGGGTCACACTTTGGGACTGCGTGGCTGCACCACACAGTTTGAGACCTCAGGGGAGAAATATTAGTCAGTAAATGTGGATATCCAGGGCAGACCCTGTGCCTGGCAGGGATTCACTCAGCTCTTGGGGGGATCGGTGTGCTCCTTCATGAGCAGCAACAGGTGCTGGTGCTCCCCCCTGCCCAGCACTGGGTGATGGTGCTCCATGGACTGGTGACCTCCTTAGATCTGCTGGAGCCTTGCAGGAGGCTGCTGGGAGGCAGGGAGTGTGAACTAGGAGAAAGGAGTGCAATAAAGCAAAGCCAGGCAGGTGAGGCAGGAATGGAACTTCCTTACGTGCTTGCCAAGGCTCCACTTGACCCAGCAGGTGGGGGCGGCTGTGCCCCACGGGCACCTCTCTGGGCACACCTGCAGTGCAGGGCTGGGGCAGCACTGGCTGCCTGGCCTGGTGCCCGTGGAGGCTCGTGCTGTGCCGTGCCAGGCAGGTTGGTGTGCTCGGGCAGCGTGCCTGGCACGTGGCATTGGTGCCAGCAAATGGGACAAGCAGGGTCACGTTTGCCCCTGGCCCCTCAGGGTGGAGGGCTCAGGGAGCTCCCAGCACTGCTCCCCGGGCACTGCCAGCAGTGTCACCCTGTGCCACCCTGATGGTGGCCATCCCATCCCCAGCACCGAGGGGGCAGCCTCTCACTGGTTTCCCAATTTAGTCACTCCATGACCGAGCCAGAGTAAACAAGGAAGTCAGGTTTCTTGATATTGTTGTGCTTCCTCGGATCTCAGAGCGTGTTGATGGGGCTTTGCCAACATGCCCAGGACATGGAGCCTTGTGCTGGTCATCGAGGGGGCACCTGGGGAGGCTCCTGCCCTCCCCACGGGCAGAGGAGGGGGTTTGGTGTGGTGGCTGTGATTCTTCTCCGTATTTGTAACCCTTCCCCTCCTTTTGCACAGATCCAGGGGGAGAAGCCAGCTCCCAAACTACCCTGCTCAGAGGAACTGCTTCCCTCAGCTCTGTCAAGGCCTCTGAGCTCTTGCTGCAAGGGAGAGGACAGGTAAGTTGTACCCCATGGAAATAACGACTCCAGCTGTTACAGATGTTCCTCACCTTAACTCACTGGGCTTGTTTAGATTGCTCTGTGGGTTTGCACCCCACACCTGTGATGTTTGTGCTCCAGGCTTGGGGGGTCCTGCCACCCCCTGGGCACAGTGTGGTGTGTCCCTGTGGGTGGAGTTGGGGGGCTGTGGGCAGCGTGGGCAGCTCCTGCCCTCCCTCAGTACCCCCACACTGCAGCCGGGGCACTTGGCAGAGCAGGTGCCAGCCCAGCACTGCCCACACAGCCCCCATGAGCTGCAGTTCATCAGGTGTGGGCCTGCAGAGCCCCCAGGAATGTCACCCCTTGGATCTGCTGCCTGGTCCCATCCTGTCCACACCCCTGGGCCTGCCCGGGGTGGGTGCTGAGGCCCGTGCAGGGGTGGCACCAGCCCTGTCCCCTCCTGTTCCTTGTCACCTCCTTCCCCAAGTGCTGTGGCCCAGAGGTCTCTGTCCTTGCAGGGCCACCCCGAGCCATGTCCAACGACCCCCCCCCACCGTACCCGGGGGGCCCCTCGGCGCCGCTGATAGAGGAGAAGCACGGCCCGCCCTCTGCTCCAGGTACTGCGGGGGGGCCCGTGTGCTGGGCAGGGTGGGGCAATGCCAGGCTCATCTGTCCCCATGTCACCCTCGGGTGAGGCAGGGGAGGTGCCAGGGGCAGTGATGGGAGCAGGGAGCACTCCCAGCCCAAAGCCTGGCACTGCTCCCTGCTGTGGGTGAGGTGGGGTGGGTTTGGCTTCTTGTGGCCCAGAGATTGGGGGTTAAGGGGTGCCCCCCTGCCCTGTGCCACCCTCTGCCCCTCAGCTCTGCTGCCTCCCAGGCTGCTGACTCTGTGTTTCCTTGCAGAGGGTGTCACCCCAGTTGTGGGACAGCCCCAGGGGGTCCCCATCCCCCCTCCCGAGTTTGGGCCCCCCCCGTATGAGCCGCCCTCACAGCCGGGCTTCGTGCCCCCCCACATGCCCCCGGATGGCTCCGGGCCCTATGTGCCACCACCAGGTGAGTCCTGTGAGGGGCTGGGGGGTGCAGGGGCTGGGGATGGGTGGTTCTGGGGACTGGGGGGGACACGAGGGAGGGCTGGGGCTGCCGTGTGGGGCTCACAGCAGGGCTCCTGGGTTTGGGGCAGGGGGCACGGTGCCTGCAGCAGGGTTGGCCCTGGGTCTGTACCCAGGTAGTGGTGCAGCAGCAGGATGGGGCCTCCCCGTGAGGATCTGCCTCTCTGCCTTGTATAAAGGTGCTCACCTGTCTCACCTGTGCGTGTTTCTCATTCACAGGGGGGTTCTACCCACCCACAGGCCCTCACCCCCCCATGGGCTACTACCCTGCCCCAGGCCACTACCCCTCCCCTGGTGGCCACACGGCGACCGTGCTCGTCCCGCCCGGAGCTGCCACCACGGTGACAGTGCTGCAGGGAGAGATCTTCCAGGCTGCCCCCGTGCAGACTGTGTGTCCCCACTGCCAGCAGGCCATCACCACCAAGATCTCCTACGAGATTGGGCTCATGAGCTTCCTTCTTGGCTTCTTCTGCTGCTTCGTGGGGTAGGTGCTGCAGGGAGAGCTGGGGCCTCAGGCTGGGCCCAGCTCTGGTGGCCTTGGCTGAGCTGTTGGGCAGGGCTGGGGTCTCAGTGTGGAGGTGGTACTGGGGTATCAGAGGGGCTCTTGGGGTGACAGGGGCTGCCTGAGCTCACTGCTCTGTCTTCCCCTTCCCATGCTCCAGGTGTGACCTCTGCTGCTGCCTCATCCCCTGCCTGTTCGATGACTTCAAGGATGTGACACACACGTGTCCCAACTGCAAGGCCTACATCTACACGTACAAGCGCATGTGCTAACAGCACCCGGGCAGCCCGAGCCACTGCAATGACACCGGCCCCCGTCCCGCTGCCGTCCGAGTCTCCGTGTGCGTCGCTCCCTCGCTTCCCCGCCGGTGGTGTGTGCGTGTTCCCCCGGCTCCTCCCGCTCAGAGCTGCCACCACCCGCCCCGAGCTCTGGTCCTCACTGGGAATGGTTGGGTGGCCGATGCTGGTGCACAGGGGAGGTGGGCCCAGCCCCCCGCTGGGCTGCCCTGGACGAGTGGGGGACATCGCTCTGCATCCCCTTGTGCTGCAGGGTGTGAGCGAGGCCCCTCCTGCCTGGGGCGGCCCGGGAACAGCAGCAGCTGCTGGGGGTGCCCACCCCAGTCCCGCAGCGCTGATGGGGGAGCCAGGAGGGGAGGGCGGGACCCACGCAGCCCATGGCACACTCAGGGGATGTAGCACAGCCCTAGTGGCACGTTCAGGAAGGGGCTCAGGGGGTGGTGGCACAGGGTAGTGCGTGCCCCCTCCAGCCCGTTGGCAAAGCCCCTTCCCCAGGAGAGGCAGAGCTGCCCTCGAGCGCGGGGCGGGGCTGGCAGCAGCACTGCACCCTCGCTCACACCTCCGTCCTGCCCCCGGGCTGCTCCAGCTGCATGTGCCCCCTGCAGCCCCCGCTGTGGGGCAGGGACAGCCCGGCAGCCCCACAGCCACAACCACACCCGGCATGTCGCTGCCTGCCAGCACTAGAGTAGAGGAGTTTGTTCCCAGGCTGCAGCTCCATCCAGAGCCCCACCCTGAGCCTGGTGGGGGCTGCGGGTACCCAGCCTGCAGTGCCCCCCAGGGTCCTCCTTGCATGTGGGGGGAAGGGAAGGGGTGTTTTTAGCTCACCTCGGTGGGGCAGAAGGAAGGGGGCAAGCAGGCAGCGACAGGAGCTGCCAGCAGCACCTTCACAGGCAAGGGCAAAGAGAGCCTGGGAGCCGTGGTCAGCCCCTGGGGGCTGCTCCTCCCCTGGCCCAGAGCAAAGTAGGGGCAGGTCTCGCCGTAGCCAGGTCTGCAGACACGGCCCACCTGCACAGGCAGCTGCTGTTTGCCCAGGGGTGGAACTGTGGCACTAGTCAGTGTTTTTATGTAAATAAATAACAGACCCTGAACACGTGTATGTCTTGTCTTCTCTTTGCTCAGAATCCACAGCAGAGCTCTGTGTAGGGGAGCTGAGGAGGAGGAGGAGGGCCGGGTGGGGGTACAGCAGTTCCAAGCACTGGAGGAAGAGCAGCAGCGTCCCTACCCTGGCAGGGCGCCCCCTTGTCCTTTGAGCAGGGCAGTCCCCTCCCCACAGCAACTGGGGAGAGCCCAGGGGAGGCAGGAGGGTCAGTGGGGTGCAAGGGCAGGAGTTCCTCAGGGACTGCTGGAGTCAGACGCAAGTACAACAGTGTGGGGTCTGGACCCACTTCCCCTCTCCCCATTAATCCCCTCCCCACCCTCCCCTCTTCTCCCAGTGATGTGCTTTTGGCTTTGCAACTTTTTATTCCAGTCAAGGCTTCAGGAAAAATAACCACCAACCAACCCTCAACCCCAAAGTTGCACAATACACATCTGTCACCTCCACACCCCGTCGTGGTCCTGCCTCCCACCCCACCAGAAGTCAGACTTGGTCCCCAGGCCCCCGACAGGACACTCCTCTGAGCTGATGGCCCCCCAGCACAGCCTCAGCTCCTCAGGGTAGGAAGGCAAGTGCTCTTTGCTGAAAAAGCTGATGACACATTCTGGGGGTGCAACCCAGGCCATGACACCCCCTCCAGACACTGCTCCGGGGATGGAGATGAAAAGCCAAGCACATGAAGCCTTTGCCAGGACAGGACAGGACATCTCTAGCCTTAAAAGCTGCCCCAGCCTGGGCAGGGCAAGGCAGTGCTGCCGTGGAATCCTCACCCCTCACACGGACCAGTCCTGGGCCCCAGTCAGCTAAAGACAGCGTGTTACAGCGGTGTGCAAGGAGACCTGGACAGTCCCACAGGGTTCCTGTTTATTTCCTTACTCCAGCTCCGCAGCCAACTCACCACCAGCAGGGGAAGGGTCTGCAAACAGGCAGGGCAGGTCTCCTCTCACCCCACGCTGTGCCACTCACAGCATGTACCAGGCTGCAGCTCCTGCTGCCACTGCCACACAGGCCGCCAGCACCAGCTGCACCAGGGGCTGCCTGGCCATGCCCAGGGCGGCGTGGAAGGGGCAGCCGGGCCCTGCCGTGCCTGCCAGGACACAGAAGGTGCTGTTAGTGCTGCCAGCCCCGTGCCCCCCGTGCCACACAGCCCTGGCAGCTCTCCCTGCCACCACCTACCCAGTTTGTCAGCGTAGTAGGGGCATTTGCGGATGTCGCCCTTCCCGTCGTGCACAGGAACCCCTCCATCCTGGGCTTCTTCTGCCAGGGACCTGCCGATCTTGTCCAGCTCCTCAAACACCTGCAGGGGGTCACAGCGAGCCGTGAGCTCCTCCCAAAGCTCCTGGAGAACAGGCAAGCCCCACTCCTGCCTCCCTCCCCACAGGCTCCTTCGGGAGTGCCTCCCAGTGACACCCGGCACATGTCACAGCTCCAGAAAGGCACAGCCCACCCCAAGGGGCTCCAGGAGCACGGCAGCACCACCCTGCTGCTCACCCTGGAGCCTGCAGCACACCCTCAGGGGTGCACCCTCTACTCCTGCAGTGGTCAGGCAGCCACTCCAGCTCTGGAGATTCCATGGTAAAGGACAAAAAGGAGCCGACCACATCCCAACACATTCCTGACCAGTTTAAACCACACAAAACAGATTAAAACTCCCATCCAAGTAGCTAAATCTCTGTTCAGCCTCCTGGAGCAAGGGGCAGCCCAGTCAGGTGTGATGAAAGGCAAGTGCTGTGGGAGGAGCAAGGGGTTCCAGACATTTTTGGTCACAGGGCAACATGTGAGACCTGAGACAGGAGATGAATTGTCACCAGTGTGGTGCAACACACTCGAACTGTTTGAGGGAGAAATTTACTCCCCCCGCTGCTTCAGAGCCCCACAGTCCACAGGAATCCTCAAGTCCAATTAACTTTGCCCCAATCAAAGGCTCAGCTGTGGTATTGGAGCATGGGAGGAATTCCTGCCCATCACCAGCTCCAGAAGCTAATGGAGCAGCTATTGAGAGCAGAATCCCAACCCCACAAGATGGAAGGAAGGGCTGTCTGTGGTGGTCTCAGCCCCAAACTACTGCCTGGGTGAGCAGTCTGACTGAATTAACCTGGACCAGACCCAAAAAGCAGCAGCACCTGCACACACAGGAGCTCAAGGGGTTTGTTTAGTACCTGCATGTTAAACCTGAAGGCTCTGTTGGCCTCTTCCACGATCCTTTCCTTGGTGTTCTTGTCCAAGTCCAGAGCATTCATCCTCGCCCTGTAAAGCTGCTTGAACTGCTGGGCATTGGAAACATTGTCAAACACGTAGAATTGGATCCCTTCCTCAGTACTGGGCAACTTCAGGGCCCTCTGGGCCACCTTCTTCAGCACTTGGCCCCCTGAGAGGTCCCCCATGTAGCGTGTGTAAGCGTGAGCCACCAGCAGCTCTGGCTCGTGCTGTCCCACGTGATGGATTCTGTCCACATATTGCTGAGTTGCCTCTGAGCACTGGATCTTCTCTTTCCAGTCTTCTCCATAGAAATAGGTAAGGTCTTTGGCCAGTGCTTCCCTGCGGTGAAGCTCCAGGGGGAAATAGAGCGGAGCAAAGACAGGGTTGTCCTTGTTGCGATCCATCTCCTCCTCCAGGGCAGAGTAAGTGAAGTGCAGGGCCACAGTGGCCAACTATGGACAAAGCACAGCTCAGGTGACAAGCTGCTCCCTGGACCAGCACATCACACCCCAGCACTGCTCCCTCCTGGGGCACACAAGGAGGAAATCCCCATTCTCGACACGAAACCAGCCTGGGGAGCGGGAACCAGGCGGGTATTGCTTGAAGGAGCAGAGACTCTGCTCTGTCTGCCCCCAGACCACCCCCCAGGGCTGTGGGGCTCTGCATCACATCAAAGAGACCAGGGCCAAAGCAACACCCACCTTAAAGAGCTCCTTCTTGATGCGGCCCTTCAGGAAGTCCTTGACGAACTGGGTGTTCTCGGCACGGTCGTGGGAGTCCTTCGTGCCCTCCTTCAGCAGCTCCGACAGGTCTGTGGGGCTGTAGGGACAGGCACAGTCCCTGCACCCCCTTTCCACACACAGCTATGGCTTTGTCCCTGCTGTGTCTGGAGGGGTCCCCCTCACTCCCCACCATCCCAGGCTCACACTGGAGAAGGTACAAGGTGGGGCCCTCAGGCCACCCCACAGGCTGAGTTGGGGTTTACTATGACAGGCTGAAGCAACTGCCAAGGATCCTCTGATCCCTGCACCCCTGCTTTTGTTTCTCATCCATGTGACCCCAGCTACCCCACACAAGGAAGGCCTGAACACCTAAGAACAGCTTCCAGAGCAGGCTAAAGGGCACAGGAGCCTTGGTGCCAACCTCCAATCACTCTGGAAACAGCTTAGGAGGGAGCAGATCGATGCACAGGCAGGTCCCCAGCTTTCCCAGCTTGGGTATCAACTGTTGCACAAGAGATGAGAGCTGAATGGCAAAATAGGGCAAGAACACACTTAAAAAGTTTATTTTCCTGAATTACACTGGTTTTGCAGGCATCCACAAGGTGTCTTTCTACAAAAAAACTCATTAAAATCTATAATTTGTGGTGACAGCCAGTGCACTTACCTAGAGGTTGGTACAACACATACACTCACTCAAATCGTGCCAAAGGGCACCTTATGGTTTTATCACTACTTTGTTACAGGCAGCACACCTGTGTTGGTTGGAAGAGAGACTTTGGACACCCCAGACCCACTGAGTGTGTCAGGAGAACCAGGAAAACATTAACTTCTCAGGAAGCTGAGCCTGTCAAGTCAAAGTAGTCAACCAGCCTCCCTAAGTCTTCTGGGAAGCACCCTATTCATCCTTCCCATTTTCCAGGTCTGAATCCATGGCTTTGAGAGCATGTGTGTGAGTTTGATTTTGGAACTAACCTCCTACAAAATATTCTTGCCTAGAGCTGTTGTTATTCTGCAAAGCAAGAGAGGCAGCTCCTCAGAGGGGGGTTCACCTCTAGAGTCATCTTTCAAAACAAGAAGCTGCTATCACATAAGCCTGCCCAGCAAGCCATGGAAAAACAGCTCCCTTGGCCAGGAAGGCAGAAACACAACTGCCAAATGGTCAAAGTGTTTGTGAAATGTCACTGATAGTAGCGACTAAAAAAATACCTGTGTTGTCAGCCCTGCCAGTTGCTCCTTCCATTAGTAAAATTAAACAGATTTTACTGCACATGCAGTTGATTAGTCATCTCTTGGTGTCTCTCTCTTCTTCTAAAGGATCACTCCTTTACCTGGGAGGGCTCCTGCCCTGCCCAAGGCTGTGTCTGTGCCATGGTGTAGGTAGGACAGGACTCACCTGACATTGTTGTCCTCTGTCTCCTCGTAGCGCAGGACATCCCCTTCCTCTCCCCCCTCGGGGCCTTCCACGGCTGATGGCATTGCTGCTCAGAGCTGGGGATCAGCCTGGAAGGCAAGGTCAGAGAGGGGGTTTAGGGGAAGCTGCCTTGGCAAAGGGATGGGGGTGAAATGGCTGCCCCACCAGGCAGGGGGTGAGGAACAGCCAGCAGCCATCCCCACCACACACCAGGCACTCCCAAGGAAGCACATCCTGTTCAGTTCAGCCACCCCAGGTGAACCTCAACACTGACACCCACTTCACAAAATATTAACCCCAGAGACCTACACCACAGCCAGCAGCCTGCATTTGATTTCCCACTTTAGGGGGGCTCCACACTGGCAATCTGCCCTGAAACCCTGAGCAAGCAGCTTCCTCCTGGTGCCCCCAACGTGCTGCTCAGAGCAGAGTAACAGGAAGGGGAAGCACCTCCCCTTGACTCAGGAAGAACAAGCTACACTTCCACAGCAGTGCAGAGCTTCCCTGGAAGAAATCAGCAGGGAATTATGGCAGCTGAGCTCTGAAGTCAGGCAGCTCACAGGGGAAACAAGAAGGCTCCCTGTGACAGAATACAGGAACTTCCAAACCAGGGGCAGAATTCACTGCTCTGCCTCTCCTGGGCTGCTCTCTGAGCAGAAGGAGCTTCTCAAGAGATGCAGATTCCAAAAGGAAACCAGACAAACTAGTTCCAGTTTATCTCATATTCCCGGAAAGCCAGAGTCCTGGAGGTAGGGTGTGCTGTCTCCACATGCCTGCAGCAGCCCCTGGTACAAACAGCAGGTAAAAGCAGAGCTACAGAGCTCTTCAGCTGACACCAAATCCAACCTAAAGGAACACACCAGATCAGGCCTCAGAAACCAGCCATTAACAGCAGCTCTGGATGGCCCTGAGATCAGCATCATACAAGACACCTCTGCTGACTCCTCAGCCTCCAATCCCACACCCTGAGCACTCTGGTGCTCAACAGTGCTCACCCACAGGAGAACTTGGCTCTCCCTGTCACACAGAGGGCCCTAATGGGGTCTCAGAAGCCTTTAGCCAACCCTGCTACCAGAGCTGTAGAAGCACAGCTGATGGACATGGTGAATGACTATCCCAGGAACACTGATGGCAGCAGGGCTGAGCATACAGAGAGGCATTCAGGGGCTCTGATGCACTCTCAGGCTTGTCTCCTGTGCAGCAGAGGCTCAGCCTAACACGTTCCCCTCCACTAGGCAGGGCAGTGATGACAGCAGCCCCTGTAGCCCCAGGCAAAGGCACAACACGTGCAGGAGAATAGGGAAGCTCAGATTTTTCCCGATACAGTTTCTAGTACAGACACCTCCCCTACGAGCCACGAATTCGAGAGACATGTCAGCACAAACCAAGCCAGGCCTTTGCACTGTCAGGCTATGCATGAGAGCTGGGAGGGAGGGAAGTCACAGTCATTGCTTTTACTCAAAACCTGGCAAGCCCCAGTCCCTGGTCACAGCCCTGGGTCCTTGGGATGCTCCACTCCTCCACACGCCAAGGAGGAGGCTCAGGGAGCTGCCCACCTCCTCTGCAGAGGCTGGAATGTCATTTCATTTGCTGCAGGGAGCTCTGCTCATCCAGGGCCTGGCTGATGTTCAGGGTAAACACACACCTTCCCAGTGCCCGGACAGCAGCCTGCCTGGGAGAAATCCAACCCAGTCAAAGCTGAGTTGGGACAGCAGGGCTGCAGAGTGGGGAGGAGGCTCCACACAGGACACCTCAACATTCCAAACATTTCCCAATGACAGCCTTCAAACCCTCTGAGAAAACATCCAGACAGCAATTACTTTGCCCCCACGCCCACCTCCCCAGCAAGATTCACATCCCAGAAGCACAGCTGTTCTTCTCAGGGTAGGAAGACACTTAATCCCAATAATCCCCTGCTTTTTGAAGGAAGCAGACACCACTGCTGCAGGGAAGCAGGACTGGAAGCCTCAGAGTTGCTTGGGCACCTTAGGAGAGGTTCAGTAACTTACAAACACCCAGGCAGTACAGAGTTCAGGTTTGCTATTTAACTTTTGTGCAATTTCAAGGCATTTCCCCACATGCCGAGCTGGAGCCACCTGAGCACGGCTGCAGTGGAGACAAACCCCAGCACCCCAGCCCCAGGGCTGGAATCACCTCAGAGGTTACCTGGCAATCCCAGCAGGAGAGACTCATGTCTCCTCCTCCCTCTGGGGAGGAAGTGGGCATTGTTGCTGGAAATGGAGCATCACAGAATAAATTACTACCTTACCTGACCCCAGGTAGATTTAAGACTTCATCTGGACACAGGCTAAATTTAGGCAATAATTCAAAACTAAGGCACTTCTAGCAATGCCCACACAAATGCTACTTCTGTCCCCCGGAGGTGCAGCCCAGCACCTCAGCAAACTGACTGGGGGAAGCTCCTGTGAGCTCACAGACCCTCACAGTTCCATCCTTTGGTGGTGGCTTTTGTGTCAGGCAGCACATCAGAAACCTATTTTCTCACCATGGCTATGGGAACAGCCAAGGCACAGTCAGTCCGGGGTAAGAAAGAGCACAGTGTGACAGACACCCATGAGTGCATCAACCAGCCTTTGCTCTGGGGAGAGCCAGTGCTGGCCCTGCCTGTCCCAGCGCGCTGCCAGCTGTGCCTGGGGCGTGCCAAGAGGGGCCAGTGACAGGCACGGGGGCTGATGTGTGTAATGCAGTGCTGAGCCTTGAACAGCACGTTTGTTTCACCCAACAGCGGACAGACAGGGACGAGAGGCCTGAGAGGCCTTCGCCCTCCAGGCTCTTGTCTTAGCTCGGTGGGGCCAAGGAGAGCCAGGTGCACCCTTCGCACAGCTCTGCAGTCCCGGGCACCCCCAGAGCAGCCGAGCACAGTCACCGCGGGGACAGGACACAGGGCAGGGATCGACGAGGGCTGACACCCTCAGTCCCGGGGACAGGACACAGGGCAGGGATCGAGGAGGGCTGACACCCTCGGGCCCGGCTCGCGGGCGGGCGTTGCGGGCCCTGTCGGACGGGTCGGCCGCCACAGCAGCGCACCCGTTGACCCAGGCCCCGAGGCGGCCCGGGCGGGTTTACCGGCCCGGCGTGTCCTCCCGCCCCGCTCCCCGTCCCCACCCAGCCCCACAGAGCCGGGGGTCCCTCACGGCCAGGCCCGTCCCCCCCCCCTTTCCCGGGGACACGCCCCGCACTCACCGCCCGCCGTACCACACAAAGGCCCCGCACGGCCGGCCCGGATTTATGGCCCGGGAGGGGCGGGGCCACGGCTCGGCCAATCAGGGCTCACGGAAGGGCGCGCGCCGGCGCCGCCGATTGGTGCGCGTGGCAGGGAAGTCGCGCGAGGCACCGCCCCGCCCCCTTCCGAGAGACGCCTGTGATTGGTGGAGACGGTGGGGGACGGCACCTGGCGGGTGGGGCCCAGCCTTGACCCCGCCCCCGCTCATCTAGCCGGCGCCGCGCAGGCGCAGAAGGCGCAGACACGGAAGGATGGCGGCACCGGCGGCTCTATAGGCATTGGCACGTGTACCGGTACCGGTGGCTTTAGTGGCAACGGCGGCTTTATTGGCACCAGGCCGTGTACTGCGGGGCAGCTCGGTGTCCCTGCACAGACACCGGGAGCTGTTGCTGGCCCGGCCAGAGCGGTGCGGGCTGAGACGGTCCGTTCGGTTCGGTATTAATTGTCCATAGCGTGTGGGCGCAGAGGAAAGTCCTTCACGGCCCTCTGAAATACGCCGGCCACACTCCAGTCCTTTCAAACCACTTCCCTACTCCCCCACGCTCCTCCCCAAACCTCCAGCTCCTCGCCCTGACCCTCCCTTTCCTCCACCTCTCCCCTCTAGGGCTTGTTCTCCCAAACACTCCTGTGGAATGAACTGGTAACACACCAGTCCTGTGGGGCTGATTCAGAGTCACTGCTGAACCAAGAAAGGAAGGAGAGCCCAGAATTACAACCCAGCTGATACAAATGCATGTTTGATCTTCCTCTGTCTAGTCAGTGTAAGAAATCATAATAATATGATTTCATGGTGAAGTCCTGAGATGCCTTTTATGGTAGTTTGGTGGGGCATTGATGCTACTTTCCCCTCACATAGTTTCTCTTAAAATCATTCCTTGAGAGGAATAGGAACTGGAACTTTGATATCCATTTCCATCTGTCTGCAGCTACTCCATCCAGGGCTGCAAAAATAAGAGAAGGGGGATATCCAAAGGCAGGATAAGGACATTTCTGGCAGCCCAGCATAAAACTCCTGACCTGCAGGTCTGACTTACTGAGCAGACAGTGGGGCTTGGGAATTTGTTCTGCTGCTGTTGCTTTAACCCCACAGAAGGGTTAAAGGCTGACTATAAACTGTCAGAGCCTTATCATACTGACCAGCCATGTGAGAGGGGACATTAAATGCAGGTAAACATAAAGAACTGCAGAGCTGAACAGCCTCTCTACCTTGCACTTCTACCAGAATGGGCCTGGGGTGTCCTTGGTATCATTCAGGAATAGCACCTTGGAATTGGAGCAGGTGGATGAAAACTGCAGCTTCCAGGCAGACGAAACAGCTCATCAAATGTTAGTGACTGTTGGGGAGAAACAGAGAATAAAGAGAATATATTTGTGCCCTTGCTGCTCAAACCCCACATCCTGAGTGTGTGCAGGGAGGGGATGGATCCCCCATTTCAGAAAAGTTCCAATAGAGCAGAGGGAGATCCAGAGCATGACACGAAGGATCTGACTCAGCTGCCCATTCTGCTGGGAAAAGGCACAGCTGACAGGGGCATTGCAGAGGACCATAAACCCACAAGGGGCCCACGGGGTGGGTGGGGATCTGTGATACCAAGTGAGCTCCCAGAGGGCAGTGCCAAAGCAAATCAAAGCAGGCAGTGACTCACAGAGCAGCTGAATTTGCTGTGGAACTGCTGGCTGAGAGCTGTAACAGATGCTAAAACCTACACAGCTTCAGATGGCAAGAAAATACAGAGAGGGCTGTGAGATAGGGAGACATCGTGTGTCCAGTTCAGGACTTTCTGAAGCCACAGAGTGCTGGGCCTGGGAAAGCACCCACAGACACACCACTGCCAGCCTGCCTTCTCTGGGACGCAGCAGCAGTGCTGGAAGCACCGTGGTTCATCCTGGTGCCACCAGTCCTGCCCCTTCTGCTGTGGTTTGGGCATCCTGGAGCAGTTTTTCACAGATGACTTGGCAGTGCTGGGTTAAGGGAGCTTTTCACAACCCTAATGATTGTATGACTGCACCATGCCCTTACCTGCACAGGTGCTGCTCAGAACCATCTCGGTCTTCACCCGGTATGCAGGGAGGTGGGAGAACCCCAGTTTCTCCTCGAGATCCATGTGGGAGATCATCTCCAGCTCCACTCTGGGGGTCCTGGTCTGTGTGGGAGACACGGGGTGGGTCAGACAGCCAGGGTTTAATGGGGGCCGGGTCTGTGGGACTGCAGGGACCCTGGGGAGGGGGCACCAGGGGCTGGCCGTGCCTGGGGGTGCCAACAGGGCCCTGGGCCAAACCCAACCCTGTGCCCCCGGCCCAGCCCCACAGGGGTCCCAGTCCACCCTGGTTATCCCAGCCCCGTTATCCCACCCTGGTTATCCCGGCTGTCATGGTTATCCCAGTTATCCCGGATCTCCCACCCTGGTTATCCCAGTTATCTCAGCTGTCCCACCCCGGTTATCCCAGTTATCCCGTCTGTCCCATCCCGGTTATCCCGGCTGTTATCCCGGCGGTTACCCCGGTTACTATCCCGGTTGTTATCCTGGTTATTACCCCCGTTATTCCAGTTATTACTCTGGTTATCCTGGTGGCATCCTGGCTGTTATCCCAGTTCTTACCCCCGTTATCCCAGCTGTTATCCTATTTCTTACCGTGGTTTTCACCCCAGTTCTTACTCCGGTTATCCTGGTTATTACCCTGATTATTACCCCCGTTATCCCCCCGATTATCCTGGCTGTTATCCCGGTTCTTACCCCGGTTATCCCCCCGGTTATTATCTCGGTTATCCCGGCTGTTATCCCGGCTGTTATCCCAGCTGTTATCCCGGTTCTTACCCCGGTTATCCCCCCGGTTATTATCTCGGTTATCCCGGCTGTTATCCCAGCTGTTATCCCGGTTCTTACCCCCGTTATCCTGGTTACTACCCCGGTTATCCCGATTATCACCCCGGTTCTTACTCCGGTTATCCCGGCTGCTATCCTGGTTATTACCCCAGTTATTATCCCGGTTATTACCCCGTTATTATCCTGGTTATCCCGGTTATTACCCCGTTATTACCCCGGTTCTCCCGTCTCCCGCCCCGCCGCCCTCAGGTCCCGTCACCGCCCAAAATGGCGGCGCCGCTGAGGGGGCTGCGGGACCGGCCCCTTCCCCATGGCCCCTTCCCCTCAGTCCCGGCACCGGCCCCTTCCCCATGGCCCCTTCCCCACCCTTCCCCATGGCCCCTTCCCCTCAGTCCCGGGCCCTGCCCTTTCCCCATGGCCCTTTCCCCACAGTCCCGGGTCCCTCCCGTGCCCGGCCGAGCCCCCGCAGCCCCCTCAGGGTGTCCCCACAGCCGGGGGGCAGTGCAGGCCCCTTTGCCTCAGAGGCCCGGGGAACAAGGCACGATGGAAAGGGTGCTTTGTGAGGAGAGGAAAGTACCGAGAAGGCACCAGAGCAGAGCTTGGAGAGTCGGACCCGGGCTCGGGGCCCTCGCAGGGCTGGGGACCCACCATGGGGCTGTGGGGTTGGTAATGCTGTTTAGACCCCCTCCCTAAATCTGTTAGAGAATGGTACTTAGACTTTATAATTAACACCTTATGGTTGCTGTTTAGCACCTCCCGTCCCCAAAGTCTGTTACAGGAGGTTACTCAGGGTTTAGAATTAGGAACTTGCTGTTTAGAACTCCCCTGAAGTCTGTTACAGGGTATTCCTTAAAGAGTTTAGAACTAGGACCTTACAGATTGTTTATTGTGTAGAACAGAAGTCAAAACTGAAGACATACTTTATCAAAAATAAAAAATAAA
Organism: Xiphorhynchus elegans; assembly: GCA_013401175.1. NCBI lineage: Eukaryota > Metazoa > Chordata > Aves > Passeriformes > Dendrocolaptidae > Xiphorhynchus > Xiphorhynchus elegans. The sequence continues at coordinate 35,344 of VZUH01003437.1, forward strand.
ATTTTATGTTCCAAGCATATAAATACATTTAGAAATCTGGCTTCTTTTTGTGAACTGTTGTGTCCATTGTGTTCAGTGAGTGTTTGCACACTCCCAAGTGCCAGAAGAGAAGGAAATCAGCTGATGTTGTGAAAACAGATACATAAACCAAAACAATTTAGGGTCCAAGACTTCCCCAAGAGCCCCAGACAGTTTCCAGCTGGGATCAGTGCAGTTTGGAAATGGGACTGAGCAGAGAAGCAGGATTAGGTCAGGGTGTACAAAGTACTGAAGATCCAGTGAGCACTGTAATCTTGCATTCAAGACTTCTCTGCCAGGGGCACACTCAGGCCACACCAAGGTCCAAGGGTGCCCAGGGGATGGAGCAGAAGGGATTTTAAGACAGACCCAGCCTGAAAATGGACACACCCCACCGAATTTTCCAATCTAAAGGGCTTTCCCATGATACTGGGTGTCAGAGGTGCTTTTGGGAGTCATCCCAAAGAGACCAAAACAAGACACCTGCACTGCTCTGCAGCTGTTTTAGGAACACACATTTAGAAAGTTTACTAAAGACTGGAATGTGAACCACAGACAGAAAAAAGGCCTCATTTGTATTTCTACAGCACTCCCTGCCTTCACAATCAGCTGGGCAAAGTGTGCTGGAGAAAAGATGGAAGTCCCTGGGCCCAAACAGGCACTGCTTTGCAGAGTGGACTAAATACTGGGAAGGGAAGGGAAGGGAAGCACTTCACATCCCAAGGCCAGAGAAAGGTCTTGGCAAGCGTCACTGAGGGAAGCACCAGCACGAAGGAAAGTTGGGGACCTAAAACCTGTTGGAAAAATGAAAAGGCACAGGAGGAAAATGAGTGGAGAAAGAGGCTCGAGGTGAGCTGTGTGCTGAGGGCAGGCCAGCGATGGAGGGGTCGGTGCCATGGGAGCAGAGGGCTGGGAAGGGGAGCACAGCTCAGCCCTGTTCTCTGGGATGTGCTCTGGGAGCAGGGCATGAGGAGGAGTGGTATTCCCACCATCCCCTGCTGTGGAGCACCAGCTGGGAAGGGCATTTCCAGCTCAGCAGCAAGGCCTGCACAGGCAGGACTGTCAGGATGGAGTGGGCTTCGCTCGGCCTCGCCTCCTCTGCTTTTTCTTCTCTTGTCTTTGCTGTCTCTGCTCTTTCCGAGCTCGGGCCATGGTAACTGTGATACACTGAGCATCCAAGAAGTCCAGCAGCTTTGCCTTGGAAATTTTGATGCCGTTCTGTTTGAGCTCTGCATGCAGATCTGCCAGCTCAAGTGGCTCGTAGAAGAGAATCCTGTTGTACAGGGCTGTGTTGGAGCGGATGTAGCACCTCACTGCCTCCAGCTTTTCTGCCTCCCGAGCTGCTGCTTGAGATGCTGGAAACTCCTCTTCCTCCTCCTCAGATGCAAAAGCACAGGCTTCAAATCCATTCACGAAAGAACTAAAAGCAGGAGCAAATAGACCAGAGATCAAGGAAAGAACAGGCCATCAAGGACAGGAGCAGAGTTCCCCAAATCCCTGATGCTGAAGCCCTGGGACTTCCCTCTGCAGGATTGCAGTCTCTCCCCTACTGGCACTCACAAAATCAGGGAGGCAGAGCATGGCAGGGGGTCTGCAAACTTGCCCATCCCAGCTGTGACAGTGCTGGCCCTGCTCCCCCAGCCTGGAGCTGTCTGACATTCCAGGCTCCTGACCCACACTGTGTTGGGCTCTGCCAAGGCGAGCCGTGCCATCCAAGTGTTCCTTGTTGCTAACTCACAGACCAGGCAGGCCAGTGTTGGGCCTTGCCCACACACAGCCACAACCTCTTTTATGTTCTGAGAGTAGCTCTGTGGGAATTAGACTGAAAATCCAAAGGCTGTTCCTTTTGGAGGAGTGTGCTGAGCTCCAAACGGCACACCCAGTGAGGCGGCAGGGCCACTGCAGCCACATGGACACTCGCCTCTCTCTGCCTCATTCCCACTTCATCTCTGTCCTGCTCCATTGAGTGTTTTGTTGGGATTTGTTGCCTCACCTCTGGGATCCAAAAGAGATGTCACTTCCATCCCCTGAAGAAGCTGCTGACTCCTGGGATGCCGAGGGCGTCGCTTCCTCACCATCAGCTGCCAGGGACCCTCCCTCTTGAGGAACAGATGGCCTTTGCTGCTCTTTGGCTCCTTCTGGGTGATGTGTCACTTTAGTTCCCTCCTTGGGTGCTGCACAGCCCTTCCCATGGGATCCTTCACCAGCTTTATCCACAGGGAGCCCTGAAGAAGCCGTGCCAACCTGTTTCCTCCTGCCCACAGCCCTGGAGGCACCGGCGCCCTTCCCTGCCTTGGGCTGCCTGGCCCTTTTGGCTGGGGACGTCTGTGGGAGAGGCTGGGAATAGGGGATTTCATCCTCAAAGTCAGAGTCCACGTCCCGGTGAGTGTACTGGAATATCTCCTTCAGCTTCAACACCATCTGGCGTTTGGGGAGAGCACGAACTCCGAATCTGAAAGACAAAGGTGGGAGTTTGGGTTACAACAACACTGCACCTTCCACTGTGACAGCTCAGGGTGAGGCTCAGGCCAGGAAGCGCAGCTGGGAAAGGGTGATGTGACCTCAGAAAGCACTGGCTGGAGCTCCATCACAGCTCACCTTCTTCCACACCCCCTGCCAGCACGTTCCTGCTCTACAGAGCTGCACTGCTGGAGGTGACGCTCACCTGCTCAACTCCTTCTTCAGCTGTGGTGTCTCCATGATGGAATAAGCTGGCATGGGGGTCACTGGAGTGCTGGGAGACCTGCCCTCCTCCTGACAGGAAGGTTCTGCAGCAGAATGAAGTGATCATGGTCAAAATTAATAGAGAAAGAACTTAAAATGGCAGGTAACTTCCCCTCTTAGTGGCAGAAAGCTAATATATAGTAATTATTTAATAACAGCTGCTTTCTCATAAGCTGTTTTAGTTACTACTCAGCTTCATACTGGACTGAACTTCTGTAAATGGGGATGCTTGGGTTTTGTTGAATTTACATCAGAAACAGCTTAATTTGGGACATATATCACATCTGAAAACGAAGCCACAGTTTAAAAACACAGTTAAAACCCATGTTTACTGAGTTCTGTGCAGTGGTTCTTCTCCTGGGAAGGAAATTTCATAATAGAAACTTGATGCTGAAAAAATAGATCAAATCAAGCTGTGGGGGTCTGGAGTTAGACCCTGATTTAATGACACCAGTTTGCTGTGAAGCACAGTCAGTCCCACACGTCACGTTGTAAACACCCGTTAGACTAATCCCTTAGTATGGCATCATTAATAATACATTTAATTAGATACTTATTTAGACATCAATTACTGGTCTCACATGGAAAGAAGCAGGCAGGGACATGTGCTGGGCATGCAGAGGTCTCTCACAGGGGCCCAGATCCAGCAAGGAGGAGGCAGCAGGAGGCAGCAGTGCACCTGTGGAGCTTTGCTTTGCTGCGTGGCTGTGTGAAAAGCAGGAGTGCACAGAGCAGCCACTGCTCCAGGGAGCCAATATCCACTGGGATGCAGGCTGAAGCCTGTGTTTTGTTCTGTTCTGGTTGGGTTTTCCTCTCCAGGTGCCCACAAGCTCCTGCAAGGGGTACTGTCACCACCAAGGGACTGGTGGGAACAAAACACAAGGGGCTACACTCCAGGAATCCCACATTTATTCAGGCTCTCTCCCACAGCAAATGACTGCACCTTCTTTGTGCCTGGCCCTGCCAACTGCTGCAGATCAAAAGGCCCAAAGACCCTTCCAACGTATTAAGAGAACCACAGGTGAGATAAGCTCTTAAACACAGTTTTAACTAGTCCCATAAATCCAATATGAATACAAGTTCTCACCAGGAGTCTTGACAGGATCTATCTGACAGGCACCATCTCCAGCTGCCAACCTCTGAGACAGAGGAAGGATCTCTGGAAACTCGTCTTCCTTCTCTTCTCCATTCCAGTCGTCCCAGATTCTGGAGTTCAGGTAACTGGGTCTGCTGCCCACCGATGAACATGCCTCAATAGGGCTCCTCTCAGGGCAGAGCAAAGCTGTTCTCCTGCCAGCAGGAGCCCCTTGGAGAGGGGTGCTGCCCTTAATGCCCCCTGTGGGGACTGGGCTCTCCCACTGGTCCTGCCAGGAGCCAGTGCTGGGGCTGCTGCCTGTGCTGGTCTCTGCACAGCTGACGTGGCTGTCCCCCCTGACTGGTGACAGACACTCCACCTGCCAGCAGTCATCAGTGGGGATTGGGGGCTCCTCACAAAGCAGGACGCTGCTCCCCAGAGAAGGCAAGCTCATGTCCCTGTCACTGTCCTCCACCTCAACCACACTGATGTTTGGTTTATCCCCCAGTGGCTGCTCATGGCACGGTGGCACAGGTTTGGAGAAACCTGAGATATTGGCATGTTTGCTTTTTGTGTTGGTGTGGCCAGGGGAGAGGAGAACTGGATCCACTGGAGGAACTGGGGGAGAGCTCTTGGAAAGGGATCCTGCTGCTGGGCTACTGGGTGGGCTCCCTTCAGGGACTGAGTTCTCCACAGGCAAAGGTTTGTCTGACAATGTTGTTCCATGGACTGTTTTTAAATTTCCAGTCGTTTCATGGTTACTACTACCTGCTGCTAAGTTCTTCCTGCTGAGTTTAGATCTTGGACTCTTTACAGAATTAATACTTGTGACATCAGTCTGTGTTGAGAAGCTCCTGTTTTTGCCCAGCTCTGGTGTGGCTGGCACGAGCCAGGAGCTGTCTGTGTCTGAAGACATTTCATGGCTCAGCCTTTTCCCAGGGCTCAGGTTTGGACTCTGTTTGCTCTCTGTACAAGCAAATGTTTGCCTGCTGAGAGGCAATTCTGGGGACACCTTTACATCTTTACTGACACGCACCGTGTCTGTAATGCCACATGAGACCTGGGCTGACCTCTGCTCTGCTTTAGGGACTGATGAGTTCTGTTCAGGTTTTGGTGCCTCAGGACCTTGTCCTGTGTCTGTACCCTCCAGCTGCCCAAGGATTTTCCTTTTCTTCAGAGCAGGGCTGGACTCAGGTGACTCCTTGTCTTGTTGTAACTCCATTTCATCATCAGAAGATAAAACAATAACATCACCTTTCCTGTTCCCCTGAGCTGCAGCATCCTGAGTCCTGCCTGGTGATGACCACACTGGGACACGTGTCTGCTGGTTTAAATCACTGTGGGGAAGCTCTGCTGGAGAAATTACGTTCTTGTTCCTTGATGCAGCATCCAGCTCCTTGGCTTTCTGGGAGTGTGTTTCATCAAACAGGGATGATTCTTCCTTTTTGCTTTGCTTTGGTGTTGACAGATGTTCTCTGGCAAACTCTCCCTCTAATTCTGGACATGCAGGTGAAGAACCAACAGCAGGAAAAAGGGACACACAAGGTTTGGGAGTTGGACTCCCACAAAAACTATTCCTGCAAGGTGAGTGGTCTTTCTGGGACTTGCTGAACAGAAGTGAATCATTAAGATCAACATGTTTTTCACTAGGGGACTTTCCTGATTCTTTGATAACTCCTTCCATGGGGGAAGGCTCACAGTGATCCCCCTGAGAGGCAGCAAACAAGTGTTCATAACTGTCATTTGTATTAGTAGCACCCTGGAAACCAGGAAACTGCTTTTCACAGTGATCTGCCTCGGCACGTGAGACCCAAGATGACTTAGAATCCTCCACACCTTCACACCCATTAGCAGCCTCTCCTTCATTAGCACCATGGGATGCTCCATCCCGTTTTTGAGGTTCACAGTGGGGAGGCACAGTGGTGGTCTGTGGATGGTTCATGCTCTTGCATCTATTTTTGTTCTGCATTTTCTCTTCTTGTGCAGACGAGTCACATTTAGATCTTTCCACATCGTTGCTGTCCCTCGGAACTTTGAATCTGTTGCTTGCTGAAGCAGGTTCAGGTCTCTTTACCTCTTCCTCCTCAGGTTGCTGGTTGGTACCCTGGGCTGTCTCAGTGTCACTGCAGATGCTGCAGTCTGTTCCCCTGCTCACCTCTGCTTCACTTCGAGCCATCCTTCTCTGAGTTGCAGCGAACTCATAGATCTCCTCCAGCTCCTGTTCACTCACCCCTCTGTCTTCTTCCTTCTGGCATTCAGGGGCCAGCATAGCTTCTTCTTCCTCATCTTCACCCGCCCACACTGACTTCAGGAGATCTTGGAAGTTCTCAGCTCTGTCCTCACAATCCTCTTCATCCCTCACAGAGAGAAGATCATCTTCTGAATCCACTCCAGAAGACACCTGACTCTCTCCAGTGTTGTTTTCACACTCTGCCAGCAGTTCCCTGACACCAAACCTGCCAGGACACAACAGCAACATTAGTATTTCCTCCTCCAGTGTTTCTTCCCCATTTGCCTGCCTGATCACTCCTGTGAGCCTTGTAAGGAATTTGCAGGAGGATGCTTCTTTCCTAAGATGTACAAGATCCAGGATACTCCTAAAATTCACAATCCCCTTTTCCAGGTGTTGCTCACATGAAAGCATCAGGCACATTGCTCTTTTTCGTGTTTGAGACTGACCTGCTACATGATTTCCCTAAAACCCCTTTGCCACTGGCAGTGGAAGAGCCCTGTGGCATGGCTGGGGCTGGACAATGTCTGCCACGTGCCAGCTGCATGGCTTTGTGGAGCACTAGGGCACCTCTCTATGTGCATTTTGGCAAGACTCAGCCATTTCAGCTGTCCATGCACATCCTGAGGCAAAACTCTTGGCCAAAGTCTGCTGAGCATGTACTGAACACAGAAACTCTCACACAGGTACAGCTGCAAGAGAGACTCATGGAAAAGATGAGGGCAGGATGTTCTTATGTGTAAGTTTCATTTAAGATGGTATCAGAGGGCTGTGGGATTTATAAGCCACTAAAACTGTAATGGAAGATATCAAACTCAGCCTGGAGGAGAGGAGAATGAGGGGAGATCTCATTGCAGCCACAACTTCCTGGGGAGGGGCAGGCACTGATCTCTGCTCTGTGGGGACCAGGGACAGCACCCAGGGAAGGGCTGGAGCTGTGTCAGGGCAGGGTCAGGGTGGGTATCAGGGAAAGGGGGTGGTGGGCACTGCCCAGGCTCCCCAGGGCAGTGGGCACAGCCCCGAGGTTGCCAGAGCTCCAGGAGTGTTTGGATGATGCTCTGGGGCACAGGGGGTGACTCTTGGGGATGTTCCTGAGCAGGGCTGAGGGTTGGGCTGGATGATCCCTGTGGGTCCCTCCCACCTCGGCACATCCTGTGACTCTGTGAAATGGGAGCCCATGTGGCTGAAAGCACGAGGGGACCCAGAGCATGCCCACGACACAGACCTGGCAGCCAGAGCCCTGAGCTGGGGCTGCAGCCCAGCAGGGCAGTGGGGGTCAGCAGCATAGAGGTACTGCAGGAAGGCAGCCACGGCCTCGGCCCCCACGTCGCTCAGCAGCACCCGGCGCGTCGGCGCAGCCCCGTCCTCCTCCACCACGAAGCCCTGGCTGTGCACCTGGGGCAGAGCACAGCAAAGCCTGTTTGCCACCCAAACAACAGCAACACCAGCATTCATTCATCCTTGCTCCTACCAGCTCACTCCCTTCACTCACCCGTGCCCTGGGACCAGAACCCGGTGCCCCGGAGGGAAGCCAAGAGGAGCAGTTGTGCAGTTGTCCTTCCTGACCCCATGGCTGTCAGCTTTGATGGGCTTTAACTACTTGTTTTGGTCACACATATAAAAGGTGGCCTTGGAGTTCTGCACTTAGTTTTGGAATCAAATTACTTCCCAGAGCAGAATTCCCAGAGTTATCCACACCTCTTCTACGACTGTGCTTCATCTGGTCTGTTTTGCATTTACCTACCCTTGATGCCCTGCCCAAACTCTAGTTCTCCCAGCAAGGCAGACACCACACAAAGACTACTCCTCTGACTGGACCATTATGTGTGTGTGCCCAACCCGACCTCAGGTTTTGGCCAAAATGCATCTCCAGCTCAGTAAGGTCTCACTCCCTTGGCAGCCAAGTCACGTATTGTGTTACCTGAAACTCTCTCCAAAGTTAGGGGACCCCCTGCAACAGAAAACATGAGCTCCAAAGTTCTCTCTGATTAATTACTCCTGGTTACCCAAAATCTCCATCAAGGAAGAGCACTCCCTCACCTATCCAGAAAATGAGCACAAAATGCTGCTCTGCAGGTGGGGACTTAGAGGAAAACAATCCTCTGCAGGTGTCAAAAATACAGCACAGCTCTGCCCACACACATCACTCCTGCCCAGGAAAACAGTGGATGGGAATGCTGAAGCCAGAGTTGCAGAAAAATAATAAGAGAACATGGCTAACCCAATAGTTTTGGTTTGTGGTCACACACACATTTGCTAATAGCTGTGAAGACCCCTTAAAAAATTCCTACAAAGATTGCTGGATGGCAAATATGAACTTGCTTCCCCTCCCTGAACTTTCCTGGAGCCCTTAGAAATGCTCCTTGAGTCACCTTGGGTGGCAACTACTGCCTATACATGAGGACAGAACTAAACTGCCCAAAGGGCAGCTTTAAGGAATGCTGCCTTTGCCAGGGAGCTCCTGTACAGACTGGGGGCACTTCCTGACAGGGCAGAGCTCAAATGTCAGGCTCACCATCCCACCTGGAAGCTGCACAGGAGCAGGCTGGGAGCTGTTCAACCTAAAATGCTTGGGGAACATAAGCACTCCTTCAGTAGCCTTGCAAAAAGCACAGTCAGTGCAGATGCTTTCAAAGCAAGAGGGGCAAAAACCTCTGTGTAGGTTATTTTAAAGTTTTCCCCAGAATCTTCCTACTGCCTGCTCACCCTTCCCAGCCTGGGTGACAGGCAGGACACACCAAGATGGACAAGGCAGGACAAAGAGCACTTGGGAAGCTTCCCCCATTGCTCAGGGGTGGCATGCAAGGAAGGCTCCTTGGCTCCCCAGAGCCTCCCCAGATAAAGCACCACATCTCCCACCACTTTGCCAGGATTTGTTCTGGTTTGCTAAGCTGAAAAACCACTGCTGGTCCCACTTTGCCACTATGCCCAGCAGTGCTCTGTGCTGGTTGTGGAGCACTGGGAGCTGTGGGAGCTCTGCTGAAGGAGTGGCAGCAGCACTTACAGCCTGAGCTGCCTGCGGGCACCGCGCGTACAGCACGAACAGGTGGGCGTGAAGCACCTCCCCAGAGTCCACCTGGAACTGGACATCACTCAGCTGGGGGTTGTTGACCATGGCTCTGAAATCTTCAGCCAGCAGCCTGAGAGAGGACTAGGACACAGAAGGAGCACAAAGACAGATGTTAGGTTACAGCTGGCAAACACTTATTTCCCTGAAAAATAAAGGAATCACCCAGTTTATCAGCACTGCTGTGCTCGGGCCCCAGCCTGGTCACACCACCTCTGCCTCCTGAAGATAATCATCAGGTTTATGAACTTCAGGTCTTCCATGGGGCAAAGAGACATTCCTGGTTTTGTTTTCCTCCACCTTTTCCCCTCTGTCCATTGTGAAGAGTAAATAGATGTTACATTCTGCTGTACTTGTACAGCAGCACATTATCACCCTCAGATCTTCCCCACACCATTTCCTGATGTGGTCTAGCCACAGCCTATAGCTGCCTCTTCATCTGCTGCCTCCCACCACACTTTTAGGAAACTGTAATTTCCACTTTAACAGACTTGAGCTCAATTCACTATAATTAGGGTAAGAGGAGAGAGGATGACTCAGGGCTGGGGAACTGAGCCTTTCCCTCTCTGGGAAGAGCAGCTCTGCACCAAGGGGCCCCCACAGAATAAAACTAACACAGGCATCCAGTTACTGACACACCATTTGAAAATTCTACTCTATTTCACTTCTGCTATCACTGTAGAACCCGCTGCTGGCATTTTGGGGATGGCTGGTTGACTGAGCCACCTCTGAGTGGTTATGGTGGTGCATGCTGCCAAAGACAGCCAGGATGAACACTCTGGAGCTGCTCTGGAGCCACTCCCAAAACAAACCCCAAGTAACCACCTGAAGACTGAGATCCCTCCAAATGTTGCAGCTCTGAGGGTGGCCAGTGTTTGAGGGAAGGGTGAAACACCCTCAGCTCACGGCTGGGTGCCTGACTGTAAGCAGAAACCAGTTGATGGTTGAATCACCCTAATCAGTGATTCTGTGCTTTTCAAACCTACCACAGAGAGGAGGAAGTGCCAAGTTTTATTCCAGGGAGCATCTGCAGCAGATGCAGTTCCACCTGGAACAACACAGCTCCTGGTTTGATTAGCAGGTTCCTGCACTAGCAGTGGGCTGTGGAAAGCCAGCCCTGCCAACAGTAATGAGCAGCACACACCAGAAAGGCCCTTCCAGCCTTTCCAGGTGGGCTGGGGAGCACTGTGCGTGTCGTGGCACTGGTGTGGACTGGTCTCTGAAGGGAAGACAGGAAACTCAGTCTGGAAACTAATCTGATGTCTCTTGCTTTCTTATTCTTGGCAGGTGGGACACCTGCAAGGCAGTTCTTGGGGAGCCAGCACACACAGCCCTGACGGTACGTTCTGGGCAGTGGGCCCAGAACAGCCTTCCTGCTGGTGCTAAAATTATCAACCAAGGGAGGAGAAGTTAAACCAGGCCAGAAACCTCCTGGCTGCTCCCTTCTCTGTGCAAGGCAAAGAGCCTGGCCCAAAGACAGCCCCAAAGGGGTGTGTGCTGCTGCTAGAGAACACAGCAGGGCATTCTCTCCTGCTGAGGAGGATGGCAAGACTGGACCCCACCAGTGTGACCAAGGGTCTTCAGCATGGGGGATGTGTCCCCAGTGCACTGGATGCATTTGCTCTACAGGATTACACTCTGTGCTCATCTAAAGCACAGATCTCTCCCACTGGCAATCCAGCTCTTCCAGCAACACTTCATTTGCTCAGGAAAACTATCATGGACCCACACTGACCCTGAGAAAATGGTCATAGACTGGTTTTGCTGGGAGCAACTGAGCTTCAACAAGAATATCAGAACAGTTTCTGGATTGGTAAAGGCCTCTGGTTTAATAGACTTAGAAAACAAAACAAGACTTTTTGCTGCTAAGGATTATTTTTTTAATACCCCCAAAGAATATCTAGAGTTTATATACCAAGCAGCTGGGATGCTCAGTCCCACCTCAAGGAATTGTCTCCCTTTAGAAGTATCTTAATCCTATAAGCACAATATGAAAGTACTATCACAAGGCATCAGTATTGAAAAAACCCCAGGTGCCCTCAGCCACTGTGAACCTTAAGCACCTCTTTGTTTCTACAGAAAGGAATGGGAAATATTCCACACTTGTAAGAATTGCACAAATGCAACATCTTCCTTTTTATTGCTATGAGCAAATACATAAAAAGTGGAAAAAAGCCTTGTCCTTACTCTTTTACTGCTGCTCCTGAGGAGGCTCTTCTCTTCAGATGGGGGCACAAAGCCACTCTGTGGAGGATCACTGGGACTCAGTTCTTCTCCTTGGGGAAGAAAATGCAC
>VZUH01003438.1:0-32238 GCA_013401175.1 Xiphorhynchus elegans
ATTTAAACAAATTATTAATTAAATAATTAATCAATCAGTTTAACTAACACAATAGCTTGGATTTCCAAGAGCACCTTGGGTGATTTGGAGTGTCCAGCATGAAAGCCAAGAAGGAGAAGTCATTTTTCAGTGCACTTTGTGGGAATCTCTGCCACCCGAGGGGGCTCCGAGCACCCCGGAGTCATTTGTCACTTGTGAAAATCTAGGTCATTTTCTCCCCTCTTCCTGCTCTGCTTGATTTTTTTTTTCCATGCCAAATATAGAATGAATTTTCTGGCTTCTGACTGAATAAAGTTGTTAATTACACTTTTTCCTAAAACCCTGCAATTGAAATTCACTCGGGGAGTCTCTGAGAGCTGGGCAAAGCTATTCTTTTTTTATCATATTCTTTTGACATGTCTTAGAGGAAAAGGGAAGAAAGCCAATTCGCTGTTAATTTCCCAGTTTTGAGGATAATATTTAACAGAAGCAAATCCCTTTAAGGGCTCAGTTATGCTCTTTGAAGCCAGGGGGGAAAAAATCCCATTGAGTTTCCTTGCAGGAGAACCAGCTTGCTGCTTTGAAAACTGATGTTAAACAACCTGCACGAGGTTGTGGGACACAAGGAAATCCATTTGTGCCAAGAGGTGGAAAAGATGGGAATCCTGCCTGGACTAGGAGGGGTCTAAAACCAACCACATTATTCCAGGGTGTCCCTCACCAATTAGCTCCTGGGCAAAGGCTCTGGAGCAATTCCATGCCCAGTCCCTGGTGCTGTAGAAGCCTCTGTGTGTTGGTGTGGCACTCCTGCCCCCAGGAATGCTGAGAGGTGGAACAGGTGGATTAACTTGCTTTGGAGATGAAAAGTGCTGTGTGAGAATTATCAAATCTATCATTAATGATGGAGCCATTGAAATAATGGGGTGGATAATGGCAGAGTTAATTCTTGTCTCACTGCTTTTGTCTTCAGAACACTCCAAAGGGGCAAAGGCTGCTGTCACTGGGTCATAAAGCTTCTCTTGGTTTCACCTCTGAGCATTAAAGGACGTTTTTTTTAACATACAAATGCCATTCCCAACTTCCTCCAAGATTCAGAGGCTCCTCAGACTCCACCTGTCCCTGGAATGGCTGAGGCACTGGGTACTTCTTGCTGCAAACCCAAGGGAAGAGCAGCTTCCAGACTGGCCATTAGGGTTGAGGGAAGAACTCATTTATTTATGGTAGGACCTCCAAAACACAGGGGTACAAACTGCCCCAGCCACCCAAGCCCTCTCTGGACTGAAGGAGAGGGGTGGGCATCTCTGCAAGGCAAGGATGTCTTAGAGGGACAAGAAATTCCTTCTGAGCACGAGGGGAACCAGGATTGTCTTTATTACACGTCATTTTGGGGTGCCTGGGGGTGAGTGGGGCCAATCCAGGCTCGAGGCACTTGCTCCCTTGGCACACAGAGGGTTGAGAGCCACAAGAGATGCTCATTTCTTCAATCCAAGAAGGAATTGCATCTCCCAGCAATGCAGGGAGAGCAAGAGCAGCCTCCCAGCAAGGAGTTGCCTCCTCTGCGAAGAGTCCAGATGGAATCCAAGTTTCAGCTCCAATCCAGGAAGGGAAGCCTAAGCAGGGCTTTGGGCCAGGACACACTCAGCTGATGGAGCACACATCAAATAAATCAAGCTGCAAAGGATTCTGCAGGATCTGGGGGGGCAGCTGGGTGTTGCCCAAACCACACTGCCCATGCAGAGGGAAGGGAGCCGAGACAAGAGGTGGGACAGGAGCCTGGGATGGTGGGGACAGGAGGAGTGACAGCAGCTCCTCCAGGTAATATCTGCTCTGACTTCAGCAGCTCACATTTCCCCTGAGTTTTCCATCCCTCCCTGTGCCTTTGCACCCTCTGTATGAACCAAGGCCCACGTTAATGAGCCATTGCATATAGATGAGCTGGCAAGCAGTCCCAGCTGACACGGCCACACATAAAAGCCAAGCAGGGCCCTGGGCTCTCCTCCTTTGGCACAGGAGCTCTTGGACCCAAGCTGTGGGGAAGGGCTGTGGTCCAGGGGACACCAAGCTGGGCAGCTTTTCTCCCACCTCCGTCCTCTGCTCACCCTCACAAGGTAAGGAGCTTGAGGTTTTCTTGATAGCTGCACAAATTCCCAATATTTCCATCCAATGTGTTTCCTCGCACAGAATCACCACTTCAGGACTACAGCAAGGGAACCAGAAAATCCTTAATTTTTTGTGGAATGGGATATTTGCATTCCAGTCTCACCTTTTCTTGGGCAACCCTCTCGTTGGTTCTCTGCCTGAGTTTCTGCTCCCACAAAACAGGCTGCTGAGGAAACCATTCCCAAAGGGAATCTTTGCCTGTGGTCGTGGAAGATGCTGAAGGCAAAAGGTTCAGGCATTGCTTTTCTGGGAATGCTGAATGGATTTGTGGCAGTGCCACGGAGCTGGCAGAGCCTTAACCTCCAGCTTTGTGGAGAGCTGGGGGGGATAAGCTGCTCAGAGCATGTTAGAGCAGTGTGGGAACTGCTGATTTAACCCTCTATTGGCACCAACCACCTGGTCTTCACCTCTGAGTAACTTCAGAGCTAAGCATGAGTAGCTGGGCAGTTAATGAGCAGCAGCTAATGATTTGTACAGCTATACCTGCACTTCAAGGTGTTTCAGTTCCTCAGCAGCTGCACAGAGATGCTCTGAGCAACGAGGGGCTCCAAACTCCTGCTAAAAAAGGCAACCACCCCAAAATTGTCTTCCGTTTGTCGTGCATGGTTCGCTTCCTTCAGCTCCCAGGCAATTACATTGCTCGAGCCATCTCAACATCAGCAGGGAAAGGGGAAAATCTGCATATGTGCTAGTGATAAATTTAAAAATCAGGGCATACCACTTAAGGGTTGACTTGTCAGAAAATGGTAATTAAAAGTGTTCCAGCTGACAGTGCTGCTTTAATGAATTATTAGTAATGTTCTCTGAGAACACTGGATGAAAGACACTGAAAGAGTTCTTACTTAAACAAACCAATTTTCTGCTTGATGCAACTTGGCCACACAAGAGGAGGAAAATCTCCATTATAGAATCAAATTACAGAAATAACCAAGTAATGGTTTGAATGATCAGGAAGGAACAAGTGCTCATTCTGAACTGTTTGCTTCTCTTTCCTAGACCACAGCCTTTTTCTATAGGTGCTGAGCTAAGAACTGCCACTGTTTTCTTAAAAAAGCTCAATAAAGTGGAGCGTGGGAGAGTTTGGGGCATCACCTTCATTTGGAGATGTTCTCTATCCACAGTGGTGCTGGGATCCAGCAATTCCCACCCTCTGGAGGATGTCTGCTCCCAGCTGGGGCTGCTGGATCCTGCCCCAGGGGAGCTGGGGAGGGATGCTCAGGGCATGGAACTCTGAGGATGGGCTCTTTGGGGGTTGAAATTCCACCATCACCCCTGGTTGTTCAGCATCTAATGCAGCTCCTACAGGAGATTCCAGACAAACCCGGGGTTGGAAAACAGGGAACAGCTGGGGAAAGTGTGTGAGGGCTTGGAAACACAGCCCTGTTCAGTGGGAGCAGCGTGTGGAGTGGCCGAGGAGGAGGGCAAAGGGCACTAAGCCTTAATCATGGATTTGTGCTCGGGAAGGAGCCGGGGGCTGGCGGGGGTGAGAAGGTGGCAAGAGGCTCTCATGCCTCATTTCCTTTCCCGGGATTTCTGCTGGTTTCCAGCTCCATCCAGATTTGTCGTTTGTCCTTGACTGTTTCAGGAGAAATGTAAGAGGGTGCAGCTCTGGGAATCCACCTTTTCTTGGCAGAAGTTCTTGGAGCCACCCCTAGAGCTGGTAAGAGGGATGTGCTGGGATGACTGGGTGGGTGCTGGAGAGGGGTGGTGGTGGTGAAGGCACTTTCCAGCCTGCACACTCTTGTGTTCAGCTGTTTCCAGCAGCTCACCTCAACCCTGAGCTCCCTGGACTAGCAGCAATTAGGGGAGTTTGCCTCAGGAATGCAGTTTTACCTTCCAGGTCGCCCCCCAGAGCAGTTGTGTGTTCCGTGGGCAGCTCAGTGCCCAAAAAGCTGCCCTAGCAGCACATCCCCTGCCCTGCAGGCTGCAGCTCAGCCTGCCCACAGCAGCAAAGGAGCTTTAGAGCTCAGATCCAGAGGGCTTTGTTACCCCCCAGAGGTCCTCTCCAGTCCTCTCTGCAGGGCAGGGAGCTGGGACCATGCTGAGACCCCCCAGAGGTGAGCTGAGCTGCCTTTCTTCCTTTCTTGCTTTCCCCACGCAGGGTCTGGACATTCCATGAGAAATGCAAAGGGACTTCTCTTGGCCTCTGCTTTAATAAACTCTCCGTGCTGTGGGGAGAAAACATGCACAGGGAAAGGAAACACAGGGCAGGTCCCAAAGAGCTGGAAACCCTAAGAATGGCCAGCCCAGAGTGGAAAACCAGCAGTTCCACCAGGGCAGGTGCCCCCAGGAGCAGCTCCTGAGGGCTGGGTGCCCAGCCTGGCTGGGGCTCTTTGCTCATACTGAGAGGAGTTCATCTCACTTCCTTTCTCCCTTTGACTTTGGAGGTCGTGTCTGATCTCGTGCTCGCACAACCAGTGAGGTGAGATGCTCCTTCAGCCCTCAAACATCAGCTGGGACTCTCCTGCCTCTCCTAACTGAGCTGCCTGGGCTTTCCTAGTGTTTTGAGGGGTGAGAGTAAATCCTGCCTGGGGTTTACACCTCTTTAGGAGGACTCTGTGGCATCCCCAGGGTCGCTGCAGAATTGAATTCTGCTTGAACTAAAGCAGCTGATACAAGGTGTTGAAAACACTCATGGCTGAGGTAAGAGCTTCACTTTTGGAGGTCATTTAGACTCAGGTGCAAAGTGGGCACTTCCCAGAGGCAGGAACTTAAAATAGGAGTCTTGGCAGCCTGTGGAGCTGATGATCCAGGGAAGTTGGAAGCAATTCCTTGGGAGATGCCAGTTCTGACAGCTGAGAGGACTGGGGGGCACCTGAGCCACCAAAGTGGGCACTTCAATAAGTTCCCTCAGGTTGTTTGAGTGAATTGACACCACAGAAAACTCCAACAAGATTCAAGCTGCTCAATGAATGGGAAAGCTGTAAGATGCCTGGGCAGGTTAAATTGTATTTTCCCCTGGAACTGAGACAGTAGGAGGTGTGTAAAGGGTATCTAGGAATTCAACATCCCTCTCACTCTTCCATCTGGTTTTGGCTGGAGCAGCAGGGCCTCCTGCAGGAAATACATTAGATCCTGAGCAAAGAGAGGCAGAAAGAGCCACTGGGCACTTGGTGATGGTGTAGTTTAAATACAAAGCCTTGCACAGTGTGGGAACTCATAATAAATCTAAACTTAAGGTTTTAATTTGCAAAAGGATCTGCAAATCAGCTTAGCATTTGTCCACCCCCAAAAGCCACAGTACATTCCCCTCTGTTCCACTGCTTGCTGAGAATATTGAGGTATTATTCATGCAGAACCTTTTTCCCCTTCCTAGATAATAAATAGGACAGCAATTGGGCCTCTCTTCTTTGGAGTCTCCTAAAATCTCTGCTGCATTCCAATCCTGACTCCAGGAGGCTGATGCTGCCACAGCACCACACTCAAGGGGTCTCAAAGCTTTACAATCATTGACTTTTCCCTCCAACACCCTCATTTCTCTGCCATCCTGTGAGTAGGTGGGGAAACAGGCCCAAAGGGGGGGATATTTGTTCCACAGCACACAAAAAAAAATGGGAAAAGTCAGGAACTGTGCTCAGATATTTGGACTCTGAGAAATGCTTTATCACTTGACTGTATTTCATGGGTCCTGCAGCCAAAAGCCATTTTATTAGGACTGATTAGTTTGGTTTGGGGTTGAGACACAATATGCTCCCTCCGTTTACTCCTCGCTGTGAAAGAGCAAGGAAGAAAATGTGCTGAATCCTGGTCTCTGACCTTGGTAATAAGTTGATTTAATTGGATTTGATTTTTCAAATGTAACATCTCAAGTCAGCCATAAACTCTGGAATTAGCATAGCACGTCTCAGCACAGGAGAGATTTGCAAGGAGCAGAAGGAGCTGAAGTCCATGCCCAATGAATTTCAAATTACACCGAGGATGAACTCAGCCATATGCACGTCAAGCTAAAACTGTGCAGGCTCGGAGAGCAGCAAAGTTATTAATGGCTCCCATTTGCCATTAGGAATGCAAAGGAGCTGCTTTGCACCCAGTTTGTTCCGACGTCTCTTCACATCAATGACCCATGTGACGGGTCAATAATTCACTCAAGGCACACTGAAAGCCAAGAATGGCTTGCAAGGCAATTACACTCATATAAATAATTAGGAGAGCAGAAGGAACCGAAGGATTGGAATAGAAAGGGCTCTGCTGGTGAAATAGTGCATATCCCAGGGAAAGCAGAGTATTCCTGGCTTTGGGTCTTCAGCTTGTGTTCCCCCAGCACCTTCAAAGGGTGCTTGCCCCTGGGAGCAGAAACCAGCCTTAAAAGGGGCAATTTTGAGGTCTAGTCATTCAGGGAATAATCAGGTTCCTGGGTAAGTAAAAGCTATTTTCTTCCTGCAGGAGACGTGGGGGGAAAAAAGTAGGACATTAGGCAAATAGCTGCCTACTGAGATTTGATCCTCAGAATGTGTCCCTGAAATTTGTTCAGCTTTCATGGCATTAAATTGTAATAAATCCCAGGAACATTTTACCCGATCTGCTGGGCACAAACAGGCTCTGAATTACTTGGACAAAATTCGCTTCATCAGAGCTCGTAGGAAGGGGCACCAAATGCCCTTAATAGCTCTGACTTCAGCTGGAAACCTCTGCAATCAGCTTTTTTCCTTTCCCCATGTCTGGGGACCTCTAAAAGCTGAGACAGGGGCTGCAGGCTGAGCTGCTGCTCCCTGCCCAGGCTCTGGAATGATGGTTGTTATCCCATTCCCTGGAGCAGCAGGAGCAAACCTGGCAGTCAGAGGCTGCAGCACCTGGGAGGGAAGGAAATCTCCCAAATTATTGGTGTCTGATACTCTTCTTGTTGAGCCTGGACTGCTGAAATGCACGACATGAGCCAGTCTGGGGAGCTGCTCCTGCTTGACAGGCGTGCAGGGAGAGGAGAGAGGAGCAGGGAAGAGCTTCAGTGTCAGCTCAGCGTGGCAGGTGGGCAGAGACAGGAAGGAATTCATACCAAAATTTCCCCCAGGAATTCAGCAGAGAGCCTGTCTTATCCAAAAAGGGACAAGGACACTTTAGGGATGCAATGAATCCTTTCCCTTTGGAGCAATTCCCTGGGGTCACCACAGGTTTGGGAGATGTTCAGTGAGGATGAAGAGGTTACATCCACCCCACTGCAGCCCACCTGACTTTCATTACACCCAAAGGGGTTTTTTTTATGCTGCTGAGGGAAGAAACAAGTTAAAAACCTGAAGTCCAAGAGCAAGTCTGGATATTCCTTTCAACACTTCTGCTGGAAAACTTCTGACTGAGAGGCAGGACACGTTCAGGGGAACTTAACACGTGTTAATATCCCTGTCTAAGAGAAACTGTGACCCTCAGTACAGAAATTCAAGCAACAGGGACAAGTCAAGTGGAAAACAAAGCCCAGTCCAAACAACAGCAGAGCCAGGAACAGAGAGAGAAATAGCAGAAGGACTAATAAGAGAAAAGACTTCTATAAAATATATATATGTGGGATTTACTCTGAGAATACTGTTAGTAAAGGAAGGGAATGAGAGGTGCTACGTAATGAGCAGCAGCACAGAATTGAGGCTTCAGTGCAGCCTTTAATCCCTGGCAAGAGAGCCAGGCAGAGATGGAAAACTTCCTTACACACAGCTCAGGGGCAGGAATGATCCAAGGGAAGAGCCACACACGTACACACACTTTCATCTTGAGAGAAAGCCTTCCCACTTTGTTCTTTGTTGACATGAGGAAAGTGATAAAGTAGGAAAGAACTGCCTTTCTGCAGGGAAAAAATAGCCATAATTTCTATTTATAGCCCACCATTGCTCCTGAAAGATCTCAAAGAGGTGGAAGTGACAGCTGTGTGAGGGATCAGGGGAGTTACTACCGAAGCAACAAGCTGCTCTAACAGCCCAGAAGTTGTAATAAAAGAACTCTCTGCACCCTGAAACCCCTTTCTCAACCTTAAAATAGCCTCACACTTGCATGTAAGGTAGTGAAATTATTCTTATTTCCTTTGCAGACAGGCGGTGTGAGTTAGAAAGCAATGGGAACAGTGTGAGACCGCAGAGCCAGGGCCAAGCTCAGCAACTGCCTCTTGCCAGATTCATCTTCTGCCTCCTCTTCACAGCCTCGCCCACCCCAGAGTGCAGCTCAGGTGGCTCCTCTCCGAGCCTTTCCTCTCCCAATCCTGCTGCCTGGGAAGTGCCCAGGCCTTGGCATTCCCTGGGCAAACATGGCTTTGAGCCTGGCTCATCCAGCCCGGTGTGTCTGTGCTGCTCTGCTGGGATTATTGGCAACAAACCAGCCCAGCTCTGCCAGTTTAGAAACCAAAGTCACCTTGGTGACCACCAAAGGTTGGGCTGCTGGAATTAGAGCCTGACTGAAGGAGAGGACAGGGCTCTTCATATTCCAGGGAACTGTTCCTGACTAGGCTTTTCCCTGGGTCTTCAGGCAGGGGAAAGATCCCACAGGATGAGATCACACCAGGCATCTTTCTGGATCACAAAAGGATCTCTTCTCCTGCAGGGTTATTGGCCTTTCCATCATCTCCCTCAGGTTCCCACAGTGGGGTTTTCTGTCAGCCCCGTCCCCCCTCCCAGGGCTGGCTCAAAAGGTACCATCAGTTTAAATTTTCCAGCACTTTGGAAAGAAAGGGTGCCCAGGAGCTCTGCTATGCCAAGGTGATGCTGTCCCTGCTTGAGCTGAGGTGGCAGAGCAGGGCCAGGCAGGTGGGTTTCCCTCGGTGAAGTGTCCCAGGCTGTGTCACCGATCCCAAGAGCACCACAGACCCTCTGGCCACACCGTGCAGGTGACTGAGACTTGACATTGCCAGCCTGGGGGAACAAAATGCTGAGTTAATGATTGAACCCCTTAAAGACTTCAGCAGAAGGAGGGAATGTGCAGAATTGGCTCACATGACTCTGCCCCTTTCCCCTGTGGCTTTTAGGGGGGTGTTTGTGCAGCTTTGCCTTCCAGCCAGGCTTAGTGCTGGGAGCTCTTTGGGTACAGGGGGGTTCTGCTCCCACTTTTACAGGTGGGAACTGATTCCATCTGCCTTTCTCACCCAGCTGGAGTTCAGTGCCTTTGTCTGGCAACAGGGAGGAGAAGCAACTAGACAAAACCTGCCTTTGTCCATTAAAATATTCCAACTAAAAGCAACAAGTTTTATTTTCAAGGATTGAGCCCATCCAAATCAACTCTCTTAAAGCAGAATACAAAAGTAGCATAACACTCTTGGGGAGTTAAATCCCCATTTTTTCTCATGCAGCCACAACGACCCATCACACACAAGCCCCCTGCAATGAGGATTATTTTATTTGGGGCTTTTTTGTCCAAAGGAAAAAAAATCTCCCAAGACACAATTTCCTTGAAAAATAATTTCTCCCAGAGAGCCACTTCCTACTGAAAATTTAATATTTTCAGTTAAAACCTAAAATAGAAATGGTTCTGTTGAGCAATCCTGCTGTAGAGACAGCTCAGCTCCCAGTTGGTGTCTCCAGGGCCAGGCAAACCAGTTTGGCTGCAGAGCTCCTGCTGCACCCTGGAGCCTCTGCCACAGCAGAAGGTGCTGGGGGAGACAGAGTCTAGCCATGGAATCAGCTCAGCACTGCAAAAAATAGCAAATAATGGCTTTTTCCTTGGGGCCTGTGAAGTGAGTGCTGCTGAGAAGGGCTGGGAGATGATTTTGTGTAGCCAGGGAGGGACAAGGAGACGTCATTTCTGTGCTGCCACCAAAAGCCCACAGTGGTTTTGTGTCACACATACCCTTTGCTCCCCAGGCAGCTGAAGCCTTTAGTCTCTCCCCCAGTACATGCAGCCATGGATTAATTTCTGTGCAGCACTAATTACAGTATTATTAATTGCTAACAATGATGGTAATGTCTTTATTGCTGTAAATCCTTTATTTATACGTCTGAAATAAGTATTTTAACCTTTGAGGACCCCAAGCACTCCTAAGCTTTCAGAAAACAAGATTTTCTGGAGTCTCCAGTGCTGCAGTGCCTGTGCTTTCGTTTGTTCATGTGCCTGTGTTGCCATGAGTGAATTATTTCAGCCAGCTTTGTGAGGGAAACTGCAGCCCCCCAACAGCTCCTGGAGAGTCCATCCATCCCATATAGGTCAGAGCTTACATGTTCCCCTCCCCTATAAACCAGGACATGAGGGAGGGAAGGGGATAGTGCCTGTCCTTGTTGTGTCACTGCTGGGGAGGGCTGGGCCAGTCCTGGTTCCTCCAGTTTGAAAGGCAGAAGGATGAAACCACCTAAAGAGGAAAGTTTGGCATTTCAGAGGGCTTTGCCAGGTGCTCACACAGAGCTGTGTGCCTGCCCAGCTCGGAGATGGAAGACATCTGTTCCACAGATATTCCATATTCCCAGGGATATTCTGAGCTGATGCCCCAGCTAGCATTGAGGGAAAAGGGCAGCTCTGGCATCTCCCAGGAATTCTGTCCTGCAGAATTCAGGCAGGGCATAAATCCTTTGGTGTAGCCCCTTGAAATTCCGCTTGGACTTTAGGCTGGCAGAAGGCAGGGGCTGGAGCTGTGACAAGGCTCCAGATCAGCACTGAGCTGCATGGAAGGATCACATTTCCCCCATGGAATGGCAACTCAGGCCACCCTTGGGAGGCACAGCCTCAGGTGCCAGGGAGAAATCCTCCATGGTGGCATTGCCAGGGCCAGGAACCCAACTTGGCTGTGTCAGCTCCCGGTCCCTGCAGGTCTGGTCCTGGTGCTGACGTGTCCCTTGGGAAGAAACACAGGGGATGGAGCAGATCAGGGTCTTTTCAGACATCCCTGGGGCTGACTGGCCACTCTAGTGTCTGTGGATTTGGCTCCACTGGTTCAGGAGAGGGTCAGCTCTCTCTGACAGCCCCTCATTCTCATTTTGATACAAGCAGCAAGACAGAATCTGCAACTGGCATCCATCCCAAGAGGCTCATTTCTTCCCTCCATCCCATCCCAACATGCCCATCCCTGCCCTCCATCCCATCCCACCATGCCCATTCCTGCTCTCCATCCCATCCCAACAGGCCCATTCCTGCTCTCCATCCCATCCCAATGTGCCCATTCCTGCTCTCCATCCCATCCCAATGTGCCCATCCCAATGTGCCCATCCCTGCCCTCCATCCCATCCCAACATGCCCATTCCTGCTCTGCCCAGGGCACCCAGTGAAGGGCAAGGGAGCCACACTCTCCAAAGGGCTCCATATTAAAGCACCCAGCAGATAATACACCATGAGACTAAGGGTTAGAGTTTGCTTTTCTAATAAAAAAGGATTTTATAAGGTATTAGGAACTGGATATTTCACGTACTTTGTTCAGAGAAAGTTCAACAAAGAGAAAAACACAGAAAGGGCTGAAAGAAGATCTGAGTTTTGTAAAGAACTGAACAGAACTGGGGAAAAAATTAATCCTTTAACTCTGCATCCCCTTTCTTCCTCCTAAGCCGCTTAGAAGTTCATGTGAATCCCTAACAAAGATGTGTTGCTCACAAAGCTGTGGGTTCTGAGCTGCTTTCCATTTGTGCTCTCCCTGTAAATATTCAGCCCTGCCAGCTCTGCTCGTGCCTCCTTTGCCTCAGACAGCAGAACTGCAGGGAGACAGAGGCAAAGAAACTTGGTTCTTGTCAGGCCCCCATCAAACATCAACCACCTTCCCTTCCCTCCCTCTCTGATCTCCTCAAGGGCTGCACGTGGCTGAGATTAAAGCCCTTTCCCTGGATTAATGTGCTCCACACGCAGCCCTGTGAAAAACTCACCCACAGAACAATTAAAGCTCCTGGTCCTCATCCCCCACATCCCAAATTTTTCCAAACAAACCAGTTGAAAGCCAGGCAGAGCAAAGAGAAGAACTCAATTACACTTGTGGGGGAGCAGAGGAGCTCCAGCTGGGACAGAGCTGCCAGGAACTGCAGGGATTGGCATTACCTCCTCACAGGGGAAAATCAGGAATACACCTGGAAACAACTGAATTTCAGCCATCTACCAAATATTCGGGGTGGAGGCACTGAGAGAGCAGTTGGAAGGTTGAGAATGGAGATCTGAGAGCTTCTGCTTTCACAGAAGGAAGTGGAAACTCCTGGTTTTCCCAGCTAACCTTGACGAGTCATGTTTATTCATTGAGGAGCTTTATTGGAAAAAACCCCTCTGATTCAGCCTCTCCAAACTCTCTGTGCCCGGGGACAGCACCCTGTGCCTGACTCTGCAGCCTGGAATTCCACACCCCAGACACACAGAAACACTGCCAGTGTTTGGACCCCACAGGAAACATAGCCTGGTAAACATTAGCTAAGGTGTAGCCAGGCTACCTTTGCTGATTTAAATTAAAAGGACATTAATTGCTGTATTATATAACTTGCTTTATATAATCTCCTCCAGACAGTCAGTGAGATACTCTCAGCATGCTTATCCAGGAGGGAATTTTGCTCCTGCTGGAGCAAATCAACACATTTCAGCTGTGTGTGGGAGCCAGAGATTTGTTGAAAGGAGAATTCCTTTGTCACCCTGCCTGAAGAAAGGTGTAATTCTTCTGCCTCTTTGATCTGCTCCAGGGGGGCTTCAGCAGGGCTTGTGAAACAGCCCCTGAGGAGGGTGGGCAGGATTTAAAGAGGCAGGAGAAGGATGGGGAGAGCAGGGACCTCTTGTCAAGGTTCCAGGCTTGTTCCCAGCTCTTCTGTGATTATTAGCTGGCCAAATTCCCAAAGGTTTCCATTGAGGGCTGAATCAGACCTACCAGAACCGTGGCAGCAATTTATCACGACCCTCAGGGGAGATTAGAAACCAGAATTCCTGCAGGTCTCTCCCCTTCACATCTGTTCTCTGGGATTAGGAGCCCAAAGGAATCCATGTGCAGTTTATGATGGACAGGGTGATGCATCCCAAATTTTCACATGCTATTCTGGTAAAGCCAATTTTCACATTATTGTTGTAAAATTAACACCCAAACCAGCTGGATGTTTTGGAGTTACAAAAGTGTTAGAAAGTAAAGGCTGGAAAGTGTCTTGGATAGTGACTTGCAGAGGAATATTTAATTTTTGCTCAAACTATGCATTAACACGAACAGCTTGAAAGTGAGTGAGGAAAATAAGACTTGAGCATTGTTTAGGAAGTGTGACCTGTTCCCCTTTCCTCGAGTACGTGCTTAAAGTTTAACCTTTGCCAGCTACATTTGCAACCAATAAATCCAACAGCAAAGTTTCAAACGGGGAAAAGGGACATTACAAAGTGACCTTCATTTTTTTTCATCTTAATTTTATTAGGGGAAAGGTGATTTCAGCCTAAATGCAGGGAGAAGGCAATGGTGAGACATGGAAACAAATTCCTTCTCAGGGCTGCTGATACAAGGACATTAAATAATAGAATTTACTTCTGGCTTTACAACATGTCATTGATTTGTGCTTAGACTCCATCACTGATAATTTAATCTTTGCTACCCATTAGCATAACTGAAGGTCCCTGTGACTGTCTAATGGGAGGGTTTCTGGTTTAGCCAACTAAAAGATGCCTGCAGAGTAAGGGGCATTGCCAAACAGCAATTCTGAACTTCAGGAAACCCTCGTGGTGGGGAGGGGACACAGGGTCCTTTCCTGTCCCTTGGGGGTCACACCCCCAGCTGGCACAGGCAGCTGTCTCGTGTTGAAGTGGCTAAAGTGACATGACACAAATTTCACCCTGAACTCACATCAGTGTCTGGTGGATGGCTCTGGGTTATCCCTGCCTTGGATATAGGAAATTAGAGCTCAGGGGAGCTCAACAAATCTTGCCACAAGTATTTAAGCACATGAAATCCAGCAAAAATTGTGCAGTCTGTTTGAGAACAACTTGAGCCCAAGCATTTTGCTCTGACCAGAAAGGAAGCCTGGGTGGCGTGGGATACGAGGCAAGGTTTGAGATAAGTGGTGAAGCATCTCTGGGTTGCTCTAAAAAATCATTCCTAAGGGTTGTTTTGCAGTCCCTTTTGAATGGGAAGGGTAGTGTAGCTATAAAGTCACAACAGCAAACACTTGGAATGCTCTCAGCATCTCCCTGCCCATCAAACCCAGGTCCTTCTAAAGAAAACATCCCCCACAGCAGCTGCAGGACCCCAAAACCTTCAGCTCTGTGTGGCTGGGGATTCTGCTCCTTGGGGACCCAGCAGGCTCAGCACATCCCTTGTGTGAGGCAGCAGGGGGAATATTTCCCCTCAAATTCTTCACTTATTTCAGCTGGTTTGTAGCTGATCCTTCATTGTGGGTAAAACCCCAAATTCTCCCTCTGCTGTAATTTAAATTTTCCTTTAATTCTTAGCTGAAAATCCTGTTTGAGGTGCTTTTGTGATTCCAGAGTTTGAATTTCCACTCCTTCAAACCCTGTCTATAACTGTGTGGCTTCGTTATACCTGTTGCATCTACCCTTGATTCTTCCTGAATGTGCTCCCTGGGTCCCACCCAGGGTCTCTCATTCCAAGGGGGACACACACCCCCCATGGTTCATCTCCTAAAAGGCAGAAAGAGTGAAGGACCTTCAGACAGAATAATGAGCAGCAAAGATTAAATTATCAGTGATGGAGTCTAAGCACAAATCAATGACATGTTGTAAAGCCAGAAGTAAATTCTATTATTTAATGTCCTTGTATCAGCAGCCCTGAGAAGGAATTTGTTTCCATGTCTCACTGTTGCCTTCTCCCTACATTTAGGCTGAAATCCCCTTTTCTCTTGTCTCTGCTTCCAGTACTCAGTTGAGCAGAGGCCACTGTTCCCACCTGACTGACTCTGAGGCTCCTGAGCAAGCCAAAAGGAGTATTTTTTGCTGGAATGCTCCTTAGGCAAGGAACTGTTTTTCCTCCTGCACTTACTGGAACTTTCCCGCTAACTGGGGGAAAATATGCAAACGATATCACTCTTTTCCTAAACGAGCGCCTGGAGACTTTGTCAGGGTTAATTAAAGCTGAATTAAACCTGTGTGTTTGTTGTTCCTTGCTCTCCAGAACAGCATCAGCACGAGGGGATGTTCAGCTACCTCCGGCAACGCTTCAGCAGCCACCTCCGCGAGCGCAGCCGGCGCAGGGCCAGGCTGGTCTCCAAGGATGGCAGGTGTAACATCGAGTTTGGCAACGTAGAACAGTCCAGGTTTGTCTTTTTGGTTGATATATGGACCACCATCCTGGACCTCAGGTGGAGATACAAAATGGCTATCTTCATTTCAGCCTTCTTGGGCAGCTGGTTTCTCTTCGGGCTCCTCTGGTACGTCGTGGCTTACATTCATAAAGACCTGCCCGAGTTCAACCCCTCCAGAAATCACACCCCTTGTGTGGAGAACATCAACGGCCTCACCTCAGCCTTCCTCTTCTCCCTGGAGACCCAGGTGACCATCGGCTACGGCTTCAGGTGTGTCACAGAACAGTGTGCCACTGCCATCTTCCTGCTCATCTTCCAGTCCATCCTGGGGGTGGTCATCAACTCGTTCATGTGCGGGGCCATCCTGGCCAAGATCTCCAGGTCCAAAAACAGGGCCAAGACCATCACCTTCAGCAAGAACGCCGTCATCAGCAAGCGTGGGGGGAAGCTCTGCCTCCTCATTCGGGTGGCAAACCTCAGGAAGAGCCTCCTGATCGGGAGCCACATCTACGGGAAACTCCTTAAGACCACCATCACCCCAGAGGGAGAGACAATCATTTTAGACCAGGTCAACATAGAGTTTGTGGTTGATGCTGGCAACGAGAACCTCTTCTTCATCTCCCCACTAACCATTTATCACATCATCGATAAGAACAGCCCCTTCTTCCACATGGCAGCAGAGACCATCCTGCAGCAGGATTTTGAGCTGGTGGTGTTCTTAGATGGCACTGTGGAAGCCACCAGTGCTACCTGTCAGGTGAGGACGTCCTACATCCCAGAGGAGGTGCTCTGGGGCTACCGCTTCGCTCCCATCGTGTCCAAGACCAAAGAAGGGAAATACAGAGTCGACTTCCAGAACTTCAGCAAGACAGTGGCCGTGGAGACGCCCCACTGTGCCTTCTGCCTCTACAATGAGAAAGAAGCCAAAGCCAAAGAGAAGAAAGGTTATGACAACCCTGGGTTTGTCCTGTCAGAGGTCAGTGAGACCAGTGACACAAAGATGTAGCTCAGATGCTCGTGGGACTGTGCCTGTCCTCGGAAAGAATTCAACCTCCAGAGAATTAATAACTTAGTCAAGCAAAAGAGAAGCACAGGTTGGTTTTCACTCCAAACCATCATCTATTTTCTCAAACGCCTCAAATCAAAGAGGAGCAGGATATCAGTGATCTCCAGAACGCTATTTAATGACACAATTTCATAGAATTTCTATTTTTATACCTCGGGGACATTTTATGAAGCTGCTATGTTGGAGTATCCAACTCACCGGCATTCCCAGAGGCACGAAAGGGTGTTGAGAAGCCTGAAAAGATGGAAAGGCACTTTAGGACATGTTAAAGATACACAGCAGCTGGAAGGAGGCCATGAGAAGGGGAGACAGAAGGCAAAGCTAAGGAAGCCTGAAGGACTTAAGAGGTAAAACCTCAAAAAGATGTCTATTTGTGGTTGCCAAAGTCAGACTCTCGGGCTGGGGAACACTTGAGCACTTCTGAACGTTCTGGAACAATTCTGCCTTTGAGGCTGGTACAGCTCCAGGGTCGGAGCATCAAGGGAGGGAATTTGCTTAGGAAACCAGGAAAGACGAAGCTCGGGCCGTGCTGCTGCATCTGGAACTCCAAACCAGGACTTGTCCCCTGTGAAAGCCTTTGATTCCTTTCAGGGAAAAACCAGCTAAATGGAAATGCAAACTGAAAATCCCCAAGAAGCAGAGACCCACAATGGGAAGAGAGGAATTCTGCAGCTTATCCCCAGCTGTCCCACCCCTCAGGTGCCTTCACTTCCCCCGGAGCTGTGGGGCAAGGAAACCTCTGAGGAACAGCCCGGCAAGGTGGGGAGATGGAGGACACATGGAGTGTTTCCCTCCTGGCAGAGAGGAAATTCCCAGCCCTCGATGTGTCCTTCAAAATCATCCCCACCACAAACCCAGCTTAGCTTTGCCTTTGAAGCACCGAGGTCTTGCCCAAACAAAACCATGGCACAGGAGCCTCCTACCAAGTTCAGGTTTAGTCCCAAAGCATCCATCTCACCACAGCAGAACGTGCATCCCTCCAGCAAACAGGTCCTGCTCGGTGGAGCTGAGCAGTGGGGAACATTTTCTGAGTATAATTGTTGATATATTTAAGTTTCAAATGCAGTAAGAAGCTTCAATAACTTTTTGGTGAATTTCTACTCCCTTACAGCCTGTTTTTTGGTGGTTTTTTTTTTCTCTGCCAGCTAGTTCTGCTGCTGAGAGTTCAAGTGGCAAGCAAGGAGTGGGATTTTTGGGAGCTCTTCCCAGGGATGCAAGTCAGCTCCTCTATTTTCAATGCTGTGGCAAAATGGAAATATTGTTTAAAAGCTGGACTGAGTGTGAGTGTGGAAATGAAACTCTGGGAACCAGGAATGTCCAGGGCTCAGCCCCAGTGTAGCATCGACTCCTTTGTTGGGTCAGAACAAATCACTTCATGTAGCTCAGCTTTGCCATCTGTAACACGGGACATAAACACTGACATTGTACAAAGAGCAATGTTGTGAACAATTATGTCACTAAAGCACTTTCAAAGCCAATTCTCAACCGTCTCAATCTTTCCTCTCCTCCTTCTTGACCTCCAGAAAGGTCAACACACCAAGTGGTGTCCTCCTCACACCCCAGCAGGGCCACAGCTCTGGAACACTGACCCCTGAGCTGAGTCCTCGTGGGACATTCACACATATTGCCCAAACTGGTCTGATTTTACAACCTTACAAACTAACATTTCTACTGTAACTCTATTTTCAGAGTCCCAGTCCCCAGGGCATCTCCAGCCTCAGTGCCCTGCAGATTATCCACCTGAAGGAGGGTTTTTATCGCCCCAAGCCACAGTGAGTGATCAGTGGCCGTGCACAGAGTTCCAGGGGGGAGCAGGGAAGTGAAATGATGTCTCAGGAATGCCAGGCTTGTCTGGAGCAGGAGCTGCTGTGCTGCTCATCCTTGCAGAGCTGCTGCTGCAGGTCCTTTCTGGGCTTCCTGGGCAGTTCCCTCTGTGTGATCTCCCAAAAAGCAGCACTGGCAGAACTCTGGGCTTGCAAGCTGCACCTCTCACCTCAAGGTGCATCAAGAGCCCTTAAAAGAAGGAGAAAACACCTTCTTGCTGGCACAAAACCAGCAAGACAAAGGGAAATCCATTTTAAGGGTCAAACCCAGCCATGCAATGAGGAGGCAGGGAAGAAGCCTACTTTAAATAAAGCTGGTTTGGGATGTTGGTGCTAGTGGGGAAACCAAATCAAACAGCATCCTGTGCCTGTCCAGGAGCTGTTGCACACCCCCAAAGCTCAGAGGGCCCCTAAACCCCACACTTGCAGGCAGTGCCCTTGGAAAACCATCTCAAAATCCTAACCCTTGGTGTTCTTCATGCCCCAGCTGTTGAACCCTTTGCCCTGTCCCCCCAGCACAGGCATGGGGAGGTGTTTTTCCATTTCTAGAAGCACTAAGAGAGGAGCTGCTTGCTGACCCTGTAAGGATGGATACCTGTTGTTATCTCTCCTGACAGTCCCACCTGCCTCAGAAGCAGCAAGGGAAGGGACTGGGGGTGTTCTTTGACGTGTTTTGGTGTTTCTGCAGGGGCTGAGATGAGGAGATATAAGGAGGATGATGCACCCAAAGCTGACAGGGCCGTGGCTGAGTGGGCAGGCTGACTTAGAGCAGGCTCATACTGGGACTTACTGGGAATGTGGGACCCATCCCCTCCTCCCTGAGCCTCCCACTGATTGTCACCTCAGGAAGCCCTGGCAGCCCCGAGCAGGCAGGAGATAGAGCTGCAGCAGAGCACAACAATGAGTGGAATTTCCTCTTTCTGTCCAGGGAGAGCTGTTTGTCAGGGCACAGATAAAGGCTCAGGCCGGGCAGAGGGGTTATCCGGAGCCCTGCAGCACAGGGGGCACGCAGGACAGGCTCCAGGGGGAGGCTATTTTGGGGGCTGTCACCCCCGGTGCCATTAAAAGAAAGTTCAGTTAAGAGGATGAAAATAAATTTAATCTCGCGGAGCAGAAGTGGCTGGAGGGAACCACAGAGCTGACACTGGGAAACAAAGCTGGTTTCTTCACCCGTGACAGGGTTTCTCTCTTCCAGCTCTGCTCCAGCCTTATGTTCTCCTCTGTCTGTCTGTCTGTCTGTCTGGGTACAGCCTGCCATTAGTCCTTCCACGAAGTGGAGCACAGAATC
This sequence comes from Xiphorhynchus elegans, assembly GCA_013401175.1. Taxonomy (NCBI): domain Eukaryota; kingdom Metazoa; phylum Chordata; class Aves; order Passeriformes; family Dendrocolaptidae; genus Xiphorhynchus; species Xiphorhynchus elegans. The sequence continues at coordinate 19,396 of VZUH01003438.1, forward strand.
CCAGGGTATCCCAAGCTGGAAAGGACCCACAGGGATCACAGAGCCCAGGACCAGCCCCAAGATGCTGTGGGGACAACAGCCTGGTCCAAAGCCAGCAAGGTCTGGAGGGAAAGTCCTGCCTCTCCAGGAGAGGGAATCACACCATGCACGTGCTGCTGGATTCAGGATTTTGCTGTGAGAGCCAGGCTTGGGAATAACGTGTCTGCACTAAACTTAATTTATCTTCTCGTTTCACAAACAACATGTTGTTTCTACTGTATTTATTCTAACCAGTCATTCAAGCTGTGCATAATATTTCAATCATTTTGAAATAGATTTATCCTCCTGCTGGCAAATGAATAAGGCATCCTGCTGACTGCTGGAGAAAGGGCCATGAATTAAAGTAACTGCTTTTAGTAAGTGACATGTGCTGGGTCCTGTCTCCACACATACTTGAGTAGTAACTGGTGAAGAGAGACCCCTAAATAATCATTACAATAACAGCAACAGCAACAGGAATAATAGTAGTAATAATAATAATAATTTTTAAAAAACAACAACCCTGGCACACTGTTTAGATGCTCATCCTGACTTGCACTGCTGGAATGGGGCAGATCCCTGCTAAAGGAGCTCCAGAGACTGCCTGGATAACTCCTGCCTGTCCCCAATTCCTTGGAAACTCTGCTGCTCACCCACCAACAAGGGACAGGGGGCAAAGCCCTGACACAAGTGAGAGCAGCTGAGGTGTCACATCCCTTCCCTCTCCTGTGGCTGCACTCAGGAGAATCCCACTGGGAACAGCCTCTATTTCCCCTTCATTTTGCTCCCCTCAACCCTCAAACCACCATCAGTTCCTGTTCCCCACACGAGCGGGGAGAAACCCCAGCACAGCCCCAGGAATGTGAGCAGGGAGGGAAGCTGAGCAAGTTCCCACATCCTCTGGAGCATCTGTGCTTGCTGCAGCCTGGGGAACCTCTGACAGCACCGTCACTGCTCCTAAACCCTGTGACACCATCACTGGAAGGAGGGGGGAAGGTTAAATCTCTCTCCAAGGCTGCTTGAACACACATCAAAAATACTTCCTGAGGCCAAGCTGACATCCCTGTGGTGGAAGAATCTGCCTGGGGGCATTTCCACTTGAACAAACTCACTGCTGTGCAAGACAGGCAGAAATTCCCCCAGCTCACAGGGGGTGGCCAAGCAAGGGGAGGCTGGAGATGAGACAATCTCTCTTCGTGGCTCCCTTTATATGCTGATATCAAATCTAAGCACAGAAAGCATTGAGGGGCAAAGGAGGGGCAGGCTCTGATCTCTGCTCTGGGGGGACCAGGGACAGCACCCAGGGAAGGGCTGGAGCTGTGGCAGGGCAGGGTCGGGGTGGATCTCAGGACAAGGTTCTTCCCCCAGAGGGTGGTGGGCACTGCCCAGGCTCCCCAGGGCAGTGGGCACAGCCCCAAGGCTGCCAGAGCTGCAGGAGGGTTTGGGTGATGCTCTGGGGCACAGGGGGTGACTCTTGGGGCTGGTCCTGGGGAGGGCTGAGGGTTGGACTGGATGGTCCTTGTGGGTCCCTCCCAGCTCAGCGTATTTTGGGATTCTGTGATTCTAGGGCAAGCACATCCAAAGCCAGTGGTGCTGGGACAAAATCCCTGTGTTTCACCACTGTGACAGACCAGCACGGGGGCAGGTTGGGATGCAGGGGACCATCAGGGATGCTGGAGACCATCAGGGATGTGGGGACCATCAGGGATGAGGGGACCATCAGGGGTGAGGGGACCATCAGGGATGCAGGGGACCATCAGGGGTGAGGGGACCATCAGGGATGGGGGAACCATCAGGGATTCAGGAGACCATCAGGGATGCTGGAGTCCATCAGGGATGCAGGGGACCATCAGGGATGCAGGGGACCATCAGGGCTGAGGGGACCATCAGGGCTGAGGGGACCATCAGGGATGCAGGAGACCATCAGGGATGTGGGGGACCATCAGGGACGCCGCCAGAGGGATGGAGCGATGCCGGAGCTGTTTTCTGTGCTGCTGCCACAGGATGGCACCGCTCACCTGCGGATCGCTCCGAGCTCGGCACAGCCCGAATTCCGCAGCGCGACCGCGGCAGCCTTGAAAGGCAAAGCAAGAATTTATTGGGACTGCTCCTTATTTTATGACACGGAGTTCAATGCACTGAGTGACTCGTTTCTGGCACGGGCTGTGCAAGCTGGATCTGTTTAGCCTCTCCACAGAAGTGTTGGGAGACTTCACTCGCTGCAGGGGACTCGGAGGTGATGTGGAAGTGGCGGGCTGGGGGCTGTAAATTTGGGGCTGCAGAAGCACCTAAAACAGAGCCAGAGGCGGGGCTGGGGTAGGAGAGGCAAGGCAGGGGCTGGAGAGCCCCATGTTCCATCTCTGTGACTTCACAGCAGCGCCTGCTCCCTGCTCTCTGCCTCAGTTTCCCCAGGGGGTGCTGGGTTAGTAGTTGGATTTCATCATCTTGGAGGTGTTTTCCAGCCTTAATTCTTTTCTGCAGTTCTACCACAGGCCCTGAATCCTCACTCTGGGGTAGATTTGCAGCAGAGCTGAAGCCCCCCTTACTTCGGGGGTGCTCCTGGGACAGCACAGAGGTGACTGCCAGCAAGGAGTCACCAGAACTGTGGCAGTGCCTGTGGAGCCATCACATCACCTGAGAAGGTTCTGGAAGCCCAGGTCACCTCCCTTAGTGCTGCAGTGCCAGGAGATCCGAAAACACCACTATGGATTGTGGAATCAGCATGGAATGGTTTGTGTTGGGAGGGACCTTCGAGCTCATCTTATCCCACCCTGTGCCGTGGGCAGGGGCACCTTCCACTAGCCCAGGTTGCTCCAAGCCCTGTCCAACCTGGCCTTGGACACTCCCAGAGGTGGGACAAGTGTATATATATAATATATACATTATACATAGGTCCTGAGTGTGACAGAAAACCCAAGGGTGATGTTGCTATTACAGGTACCCCCTGCCAACACTCAAGAAAACCCCCTCCAGCCACTACATGGAGACACCTGGAGAACCAACGTGGTGCTCCCAAGGGCTGGAGATTCCATGACCTGACCTGCCAGCACAGGCTGCAGCAGAGGACACCCCTCTGGCACGTGTATGGATGGGGTTTGCAGCTGCAGGGAAGGTGAAGGGGATCCAACATGGGTTTTACAGCTCGAGGAGACAGAAAGTCCAGGAAAGGCCAAAGCAAATCACAAGTTTGCAGCAGTTCCTGGAAGGGAAGAAGCAGCTCTTGTGGTGAAATCGCTGTGCACCAAAGTGGGGTTCATCCTCCTTCAGCAAGTGCAGCTTAGAGGAAGAAGAGCTGAATTTTGCCAAGGATCTCTAATTCTCTTCTGATAGAAGAGAAGAAGCTGAGCTTTATGTGCAGGAATTTCTACCTGTGGCCATGAAAACTCACAGCACACCCTCCGAATTCTGTGTTGTCACTCTTCACGTGGCCTTAACCAGAGGTCTCAGTTCTTTTCTGATACGACAGAAACGTCTGAGCTTTATTTGCAAGGAGTTCTGCTTTCACAGATGAAACTTGTCATGTTATGTTATGCTGGGCATTGTGCAAAAATATACAAATAGGGTCTTTGAAGTGAATTTATAAACCTCAGCCCCCGATGTGCCTCTCGACTGCAGCTCTAATTAACACCAAATGCAGCAACGCTCCGTTTGAGGTGGGAGAACCTCCTTTGTCAGGCTGAGATCACAAACTAATTTCACAGAAGTTATTAAAAATACTGGATCAGCACAGCAAAGCAGCCTGTAAAAACCCTATTATTGTAATGGGATAATAAAGAGAAGCTGGCTCCCTCAGCCCAGAAGTGACAGCCTGATGGCTCTTTCCTTGTGACAGAGAGGAGGAAACAGCAGCTGGTTCATCCCTGCTCTCAGTGCAGAGCTCCAGGCACACTCATTTGCTGCCAGGGATGCTATGAAATAATGCTGGGCAAGTCCAGCTTCTCAGGAAATATTTGCACCAGCAGAAGTTAAGGCACATTTCCCCATAATTAATGTCTCATTAGGGCTGGAGTGCACTTGTTGGGCACTAGGATGAGAAATAAGTCTTTCTCTTTACCAAGGGAAGGTCTTAGCACAGGGAAATCCCTCTCCCTTGTGATAGTATTGGCAATGTGCAGTTATTTGGAAATTCAGTGTTGAAATAGAGGTTTTAGGTATATAAAACAGGTATATAAAACAGAAGGCCACTTGTGTGTAAAGGGGTTGGGTTCTTTGGAATAGGATGGAATGAAAATAGAATAGAATAGAATAGAATAGAATAATATAATAAGAATGATAATAGAAATGGAATATAATAAGAATTAGAATAGAATAGACAGATTTCAGGTGCTTGACTTGAGAAGGATTTATCATCTCCTAGTTTAGAGCACCTAACAGGTGCTTAAACTGGGAGCTCCATCCTCCAGACTCTCAGATCTTCCTCAGAATATGATTAAAGCCAGGTTCTAAACCTGCTGGCTGTAATTAAGCAGTAGAAATACCCTCTTGCTCTCCCTTTTCTGACACACACACTGAGGCAGGTGCACCTCAAATAGAGAGGAGCAGCACAAAGATCCCACTTAAAGGAGCTGGAGCTCTGACCCTGTAAAGCCATCACTGACTCTGCTTGATGTACAGGCTGCAATATCCATTTACAGAAGGTGGAATGTCAGGTTGATTCTAGTTTAAGGTATACCCCATTCAGTGCTTAGAGAGCAGAACCGAAATTCTGGGGAATGCCAGATCCCTGGGAATTAGCAGCTAAACCTGCAGTGGGACCTGCCTTTCCTGGGCAGGTCTGAGTCCTGAGCTTCAAGCAGAGAAGATTTTCTGCTGTCCCAGTTGACTCACAGCTCTCAGCCATGTGATCCCAACCATCTGTTTGGGAAACTTTTTGAATTAAGCCTGAAATACTCGAATTCCATCTGCCTCGTCCCTCTGGGAAAAGCAGAAAGTAGCATTAGTGCTGGCCAGTTCCTGGTTTGTGTGCTCAGTGTGCCCCAGGAACGTGGGCTGGGAGGGGACACCCCCAGTGACCACCCCTGGAATGCCCAGCCTGGCAGAGTCAGGCTGATTTGGGGCTACAAATTATCTGTTCCAACCTCTGTGTGGCAGCTTGTTCTTTACCTGAGGAATGAAAACTACCAAGCTGTTATGTAAATGCTGTAAAAAAAGTGTCCCAATGGTCTGAAGTTGCCTGGCACTGTGGTGTGAGACCTCTTGGCTCCAAGATCTCTTTATTCCATGGGAATACAGCCTGCAGTGGGAGGCAGAATCTCTCTAAAGCTAAATATGAGCAAATACTAGCAAAGATTACTATCTAAAGCTAAATATTAGCACATTCTACCAAAGATTAACAGCAGCAAGGAGCCTGAAGAGAGGGATGAAGGAGACAGAGAGGACCTGAGCTGTGATGCTGCTGATCCCCTTCCATCCCAGTCTGGGCTCTGCTAAGATGCTGGGCAGCCAGAAACAGATGCTCCTGAAATTGTTGCTTGTTTTCACACATCCTTTTTTTCCCACCAAGGTTCCCACTGGCCAAATTTCGCTATCAAGGACATCTCTGCACTCTGATAACCTCCAGATTCTGCCTTGAGACGTTTTTGTGCAATGTCCTCTCCTGATTTTCCTATTACTGGCAGGAGGGCAGGCACGAGAATTAAAATAAAACACTTGATATTTCCACTGGTTCTGCTTGGCCAGAACCAATCTCGACAGTGCTGAAGTGAAAAACAATAGAGATAAGCAGCAAACCACTGGCTCTTGGGACTAAACTGAGCCAGCAGGGTCGAGTGCACAGAGGGAGCAGCTCGAAGTGGCTCTTTTTCAGAGCTAATCAGGTTATTGTGCTGGGGCTCAGCAACAAAGGGCTGTGTGGAGGAAGGAAACGCTGTGCTCGTGCAGCCCTGGGTTCCCGAGCCTTTATCAAAGCTGCAGGAGATGCAGATATCTCTCAGCACTGCAGGAAGTGCCTGGCCTGACCTTTCTCCACAGGCAGAAGATTCCTTGGCAGGGCTTGTTTGTGCAGCCTCCACATCAGGAATGCTTCGGAGCGGTCCCTGGGCTTGGGGGAGAGGTGGGAACAGGAGCTGGCAGCAGGGTGGTGGCACACAGACCTTCCAGAGGAGCCAGCAGGCAGGGCTGGGGGCATGGCCTGGCACTGGGGTCCCATCCATGGCACCAGGGAATGGGGGCTCTGCCACATCCTCGTGCCAAACTCTTCCCTTGGCTGCTCTTCCCTTTCCCTCCCTCTCTCCATGGGCAAATCTGGAGCCTGGGTTTGGGCACCTCAGTGACTAAATTGGGTCTGACTTCAAGGACTGAATTAAATCTGACCAACACTGGCTCCACAGACACAAATTTTGTGGAATAAATAGTCAATACTTATGCTCTAAATACTCTAAGTAATGCTATAATAATATAAAACTAGATAATACTATAAATACACTTTATAGCGATAAGAATTGATTGCCACTGTTGTTCAGCTGCTTTATTTTCCTTTTTAGCTAAATTTAATATCAAGTTCCTGCTTTATCCGCAGGTATGAGAGGGGAGGGAGAGAGTGGGACAATGTGATGCCTCAGAGAAGAAAACCACCATTTATTTTGTCACATTTTTTTTTACATCATCTTCTTCATACAACCGTTTCATTGTAACATTAATACATATTTCTTTTAAAAAAACCACCAAGATAGCTTGCAAAATTATATATATTTTAATATCCAAAAAAAGTACATTGCATATATATAGTAGCAAAAGCCCCATTTCCATGGGTAATTTCTTCAAATACTTCAATGTCGCGATTATTGCAGAAATGTTACTTATAAACCCCATGAAAGCACTAAGGACCTAAAGGGATTAGCTTGATCTTCTTTTCCCATTTGTTAAATAATGGCATCAGTGCTTCTGTTTCAGGTTCTGAGCAGCCTCCAGAGCTCTGGGTTCAGACTCTGCTCCTGCAATGGGATGCACAAGGACCACACCTTGCCCCACCAGAGCCCCAGGGGTTGTGTCTAGACTAGATTAGATAGTTGTGATCCTGTTAATTGGTTGCCAGTTAATACAAGTCATTTAATGGGTTCTACATGGGGATCTCCCCCCCTCCAGACATCTGTGCTAAACCCCAAATGTTTGTGGTTCGCCCTCTGTTCGTGGCACCAAACCAGTTGTGGGTTGTCAAATTAACATGTGCAAAAGCAGAGATGGCTGAGAATTTGGGAATGTTCCAGATCTCAAGGGAAACCCCCGACAGGATCAGATCATCAGAAAGAGAGGGATTGGATAATTTTAGCTGTGAAGTGGTTAAGATCTTCCCAAAGTTGAAGATTCTGGCGAAAAACAAGCACGAAATATTGAAATATTCAAATGTCGTGCATGTTTTCAATCAGCTTCAAGGCAAACATGGGAGCGAAGTGGAGTTAATTTGCAGGCAACTACAACAGATTAATACGAGAAAACACTCTACTCTAGACAAACCCAGGGCAATCTGGAAGGTTTCTGCTGACTTTGGGGTCAATTATGGATCCAATTGCAGGACCAAGGCTAAGTCCAACAGATACATTACTCATGTCTTATTTTTTTATTTCTTTTTTTAGCAAAAACTACAAAGCTACAGCCCAAATGTACAGATTGAAAAGATGTACAAATTACATTTAAAAAATAAAACAAAAACCAAACCGAGCTGGTAGTAAAAAAACAAAAAACAAAAACCTGCATTTGTGACCGAGGTCAACTCGTTTTATTTACTCTTTCTTTTAAAACTGTGAGATATAGGGAAAAATAACTCTGCATAATTTATACAGTATTTTGCCTTGATTTGTTGACCCTTTGGATGACGGTCTGACAAACGCACAGCGTTCGCGAATCGCTACATCGAGAGGCCCCTGGGGCTCCCCCCGAGCCCAGGACCTGCTGTCCCTCGTTTCACTTCCTGCTGCCTTCAAGCAACGTCTCTGCTTGACTCTACGACACGTTTTGTCCCGGTTGCTGATGTTTTATGGAGTTAAGACACAGCCTAAAGGAGTTGTACACTCGAGAAAAAGTCCCTTCAATGCCCTTTGCTTCTTAAAATATACATGTACATATATATATATGAATATATATATATATATTTAATTTCCAGTTGGGTGAAAATCCTCATCTGCCTTAAAGCTAAGATTCCAGTTGTGGTCCCCTGCAGCCCAAAGGCCTCCACTTAATGGTCAAATTGCTGCACAGTGAGAGGAAACCCCAGGGAGTCATCTTTTGCTACGACCCACTGGTGGATCTATGTCTTGTCAAATCCTTAAAAATTTCTCTAGGAATCATTCCAGGTGAGGGTGAACAAGCTTCTTTGTCCCTTCCTACAGAGGACACAAGCATCAAACCCCAAGAAAATGCAGAGTACTGGCCCACAGAAGCATCCATCCCTCTCAGTTCAAGACACAAGAGGCAAAGTTACAAAAGTAAAAAGTTTGGTCCAGGAATAACCAACATCCAGTTTTAATTCTTCCCCGGAAAGGCCACGATTATCCATTAAGGGTCCCCTAAAAAAACCGTAAAAATCCCAGAAGTAAAGATAAAGTCCTCCCAGACTCATGAAGGCCACGTGGAGCTCCAAGCATTTAGTAATAGGTGCCCAAGTGAGGTGTCACGTGGGCGTTGGGGTGGCGGGGCACGTTGGGGTTTGGGTAAATGCTTCCTGCAGGGGAGGTCCAATAGGGTGAGGCCGCTCCAAAGAAACTGGATGACGTGACGGGCATGGAGGAAGGGTGTGGGGGCACAAAGTTCACCTTCTGCTGGTGGGCATGGTAAGACGGCATGTAGGACAGATCCGAGGGGTACTTGTACATGGAGGACTCGGTGGGGTGAGGCTGCAGGGCCTGGGCGATGCCGTGAAAGTCAAATTTGTAGGCATACCTCTTGCCGTGCACCTTGGTCATAATGTTCTTGTCGTAGTAGTAGCGCAGGGCGCGGCTCAGCTTGTCGTAGTTCATGTTGGGCTTGCTCTTGCGCTCGCCCCAGCGCCGCGCCACCTCGTCGGGGTCCGTCATCTTGAACTCGCCGTTGGTGCCCTCCCACGTGATGCAGCTGGCGTTGGCACTGTCCGACAGCAGCTCCAGCAGGAACTGCCACAGCTGGATCTGCCCGCTCCCTGCGAGAGCAAAGGAAATGACACGCTGCTTCCCGCCCGCGGGCGAGGACAAAGGCAGGAAACAGAAGGGCTATCTCGATGTTGGCTGGGAGAGGCTCCCCCGGCCCTTCGCAAGGCTGCAGGAGCCGTGGATAAACTGTTCCCAGCAAACAAGTTAGGCAACCCTTTGTTCTGCTCCTGGGCTTGAGGTCAGATTAGATTTCATCATGGGCGCCTTTGGCCTTCGAGTGCTGGGGCTGTTCCCAAACTCTGCCGAGCTGGTCACGGGCTGGTTAACAGGGGACAGCTCAGCTCGCCAGGGACCTTGTTTTGGATACCTCCAGTTTGCTTTGCAGTTGGTGGCCTGAGTTACATGGGGTTATTTCCTCCCTAGGGTGGATGTCCCCTGGTTTTGCTCGGGGTGGTTATACGGGTTAAGAGCGTTTTGAGGATGTGTATAGGTTTGGTCAGTTCAGGCAAGATTTACTCCAGGTCTTACTCCCTAAACCCAGGGATTATTTGCTGCAGATGATGTGCTAGGGACAGTTATTAAACAGCAAATTTCAGAGGGGTTTTGTGCCTTCCTTCACTGCATCTGCTGCAAACAGTGGAAGATTAACCTGTACTGCAAATCTGAGAGACCAGCATTTAAATCTCCTACAAAACTCTCTTTAGGGAATGCTGGGTTTGGGGAGGAACATCCAGGGTGGGGATTTTGTCCCGACAAAATGATGTTGCACCACTTCCCTCACTTTTCTGTAGGGATTTTTGCAGGACCCCTTGGGAGGGCACAGTTACTGAGCTCAGTGCCTCAAGAGAGGGCTCAGCAGGAAATCTGCCCCCTTTGAGGATGGATCTGGAATATAAAGATGAACTCACCTGGGTTGGCAAGACGGCTGCTGGTGGGCCCCAGGACTTGGTAGGGATCTAAAAAAAATCACCCAACAAACTCGCTTTAAAAAAATATTTCATCAAAAAGAAACAACAGTTCATGATGTTTATTCTAGAAACCAAACTTTCATTTTCTTTGCCTGCTCTTACTGCCTCTTCTCCCAGGCCTGGCGAGCTCCTTCTTTCTTCCTCAGCAAACAACCACCAAGTATTTGTGGAATCCAAAAGGGCACAGTGTTTGTGGCCCTGCTCTCAGGCTCTCCTGCTTTCACACTCTTTAATCCCTTGGACACACCTACACTGAGAGTCCAGCAGGACACACGAAACGTGGAAAAAGGGACTGGGGGACAGTAGAAAGTAACGGAGTGGGATTAAATACATTTCTCCCAATAAAAAGGGCTGGGCAGCAGATGAGAGGCTCAGCTTCACTCCTTAGCAGCTGAGCCTGCTGCCCTCTGAGATCCATGGAACGTTCCCCCAGCTCTCTCTTTGTGAAGCAAACAGAGCATTAGACAAATGAGAGTACCAGGAGTTTGTCGCTGGCTCCAACGAGGCTGAGTGTTCCTTGAAAACCCCACAAAGCATTTATTAGGAATGAATTCCTTCCCTTTTTGTGGGGCCTCCTCAGCCCTAATCTCTACACTTCTCCTTTGCCTCTCTCTGGTTTTGGTGATTTGGATCTGTAGCGTTTGCTGGTGGATTGAATGGATGCCAAAAGAACCACCTCCCTAAAATAAAGGAAGGGCTAGAAAGCAGCTGTGCAAAGCAGGGAAGGTGCTGTTTAGCCTTTCAAAGGCCCCTGGGGAGGGCAGAGGAAACACCAGTGCTCCTGCCCAGCAGGGTTTGCTGCTCTTCCTTGCTGTGGTTTGGTGTGGTTTGGTTTGGGGAAGCCCCAGTGGAGACACTTGCATGGGCCCAGGGTGAGAAGGGAACGGGCTGGCACCTGCTCCACAGCCTTGGGATGCTCCAGAGGTGCTCCATGTGACTCAGATGGCACAAAGATGTTGCTTTGGCATGGGGAAGGACAGCTTTGGAGCAGTCACTGTCACTGCTGGGTCACTGCCCTGACACTTCCCCTTGGGGCTCTGCTGGCTCATCACAGGAGGGACCCACAAGGACCATCCAGTCCAACCCTCAGCCCTGCTCAGGACCAGCCCCAAGAGTCACCCCCTGTGCCCCAGAGCATCATCCAAACCCTCCTGCAGCTCTGGCAGCCTTGGGGCTGTGCCCACCACCCTCTGGGGGAAGAACCTTTCCCTGAGATCCCACCTAACCCTACCCTGACACAGCTCCAGCCCTTCCCTGGGTGCTGTCCCTGGTCCCCCCAAAGCAGAGATCAGTGCCTGCCCCTCCCCAGGGAGTTGTCCCTGCCATGAGGTCTCCCCTCAGTCTCCTCTTCTCCAGCTGGACACACCTCAGAGCCCTCACACATTTCCCCTCAGCCCTTCCCCATCTCTTTGCCCTCCTTTGTAGTGGCTTCACATCCTTCTTATACTCCACTGTCCCAAACCACGCCTGGTGCTGCCTCTGGCACATTCACCCCCCAGTGTGGCACAAACCCAAGAGCTCCAGCAGGGGCAAAGCCCACACTCACCTGGCTGGGGCCGCTGCTGCTCCGTGCTCTTGGTCACATTTTGTGTCCCTGCGACTGGAGGGCCTGGGGAGACAGGGGAAGATCCCATAAGGACTGGAACAGGAGGGGAGGAACGGGCAGGGGACGGGCAGGGACAAGGCACATCAAACAGGAGTTACAGGGAAAAGTGTTCTAAGCCAAAGGGCTGATGTTTGTGAAACTGCACTATAAAGTTAAGAGATGTCACTAGGAATTAAAATTATCACTGTAAAATGTAAATATTCAGGTGAGGTAAGGAAAATATTATATAGATATTTATTAATGCTCTGAAAATGCTGTGAGACAAGGAAAATACCATGTAGATGCTTTATTAATTTTCTGTCTGTCACTGCGACTTAACTTCCATTCCTCATCCGTGTTGTGAGCAGAAAATTAGATTTTTTTGAAATATATAAATTCTGACCTCCTTCCAAGTTGGAGCTTTTTCCCACATCTTTTGCAAAGGCAAATTCTTTTTTAAAGCAGACTTTTTAGGCAAAAAAAAGAAAGGGCGTTTATAGAAAAAAAAATAATTGAGGTTTGTTGAAAATATCCTGGCCATTTCTATAAAACAACAACATTTACATCTCTTCCTTCTCTTCCTCTCATTTCTCATGACAGAAAACTGGAGCTCCAAGAACAATTTTCCTGGGTTTTTTTTGGAGTATGCACAGCTCAGGCAGCAGCAAAGGAAGTGTCATCTCTGGGGCAGGTTCTGCCACATTTATTTACACCCAGGAGTAACTTGTTGGGTGGTAGAAGTGCCCACCCTTTTCTGGTGGTCCCAACTGGCCTGGTGTTATGTAGGTCTGTGTTTCCATCTCTCCCATATTTCCTACACCCCCCTGGCTCCCTCACAAATGAATAGAGGTGTAAATAGGGGTGTAAGTCCAGCTGGGAGTCTTTGGGCAGCTCTTGAGCCTGACACGTTCTGATCTTGAAGTCCAGCCATGGCACTCCATGGAATTTGGAGTGTAACTCGTCCAACCCAAAAGAACATCCCCTTTCTCCTATCCCAAGATCCAGAAAAGGAGGATGAAATGACCCTTTTGGTTATTCCACAAAAGAAATAAATAGGGACTTTAAACCCAGGGAGGCCAAAGACTTGAGGCACAACAAGGGGGTTCTTTTAAGGGGAGGGAAAAGTGGGAAAAGCATCCTTCCAAGTGATATTCCAGCTGCCCCTGTGCCCGTGGCTCCCTGTGGATCCATCCCAGCACTGCACAGCTCCCTG
>VZUH01003438.1:45963-66801 GCA_013401175.1 Xiphorhynchus elegans
GAATTCCAACATCTCTCATGCTGAGGGGATTCTGAAGGTTTCCTTGGTTCAAAAGGGCCTTTCCATCCAGCCCCACTGGACACACAACTCTACAAGAGCAGCACAAAAAAAGACCCCACTGGAAGGGTCTCTTCTGCACAGTCTGTGGTGGAAATGTTGTTTTCTGAGCATTTGACTTTGGTTCTCCTGGAAACTCTTCTGGAAATAGAGGAAGGGACCCTGTGAGTTCTCAGAAGGCAGCGTGTAACACACATTTCATGGTTGTTCTGGTTCTCTGTGCTTACATAATCTTCTAAGCTCATCTTGCCTCCAGTTCCTTGGAGAAGTTTCTGCTGCATGAGGTCCTTGTTTGCAGGGACTGCTGGTGGGAACTGGAGCAACACCAGTCCTGCTGTGCAAAGTGCTTTTACAGACACTTTCTGCTCTTCACTCATCCCCAGCCCCTGCTCAGGGAGATCTGTCCCATGGAAGGTGCTCAGTCCTAAGCACCACCCAACAACCAATACAGGATTCCATACTTGCTGGCCCCGAACATCCCAGATCCTTTGGCAGCACTGGGAACACCTCCTTGGCAGGTCCTACAGGGCTCAGTTTAGGATCTCGTGGCTGAGCCATGCAGGGTCCACATTCCTCTGATCCACGTGATCCCAAATGGCCCTGACCTCACTTGCCCCTCAGGAGTCACAGCATGTCCTGCTTCCCTGAGGATCAGGCTGCCAGAAAGAAGAGCCAGTGCAGGTGCTGGATCCTCCTGGCCCTCTGTTCCTATGGAATCCTTTCCTTCCCCAAGTGCAAACCAAGCCAAAGACGTGCACAAGGCAGCATTTACACAGGAGGTGCTGGAAAACACAGCCTGGAGCATGGATTCTCCCAGATGCTGCAAGATGGGATGTTTCAAAAAGCCAGGATGGATAACTGGGAGGTAAAGAGTTCAAAGGGATCCCAAGGGCACCTTGGCTGGGAAAGCTGGGATAGCCAAAGGGATTGGCTTCAATCTTTAGGGATATTTGCTGCTCTTTTGCTGCTGCTGCTGCTGGAGGAGCTGAAACAGCTTTATCCACAGAACTCAGGTTTTCATCAGATGGTTTCTGGCTTTGGCATTTCTTTCTTGAATATCTGTGGGGAAACTCCTGCCCACCACCCTCTCCTTTTTGGGGGATTTAAAGGAATCCTGCCAGACAGGGGACTGCTGGGGAATTCAGAAACTCGCTTTCCTATGACTACACAGGCTGCAAATGCCTGGTGGCACTGAGGAGGGGGAGGTGGGGTGATGAATAGGCTGCACAAGCCGGGAGGATCAATCTATAGCTACTTTAAGCTAAAAAATGCAGCCCAAGCCACTGGAAAGGGCCGGCGCCTCCCCCAGTTTAATTGCTAAAAGTTCTCACCTTTGCCCGACAGTCTGAGGTTTCTGGTGGGAACACCACAGAAAAGGAAATGTGTTTCCTATTAAGGCTTTCAATGAAGGAGGAAAAGAGAGAAAGCCAGAGACAGCTCAGGACACAGGGAAGCAGACAGACAGACAGACAGAGGCCAGGCTGCTCCCTCCCTTGCTCCTTGGGCAAAGCTTTGGCTGGCAGGAATTTTGGGTTTGTTCTTGTTCCCCCTCATCGGGTCGGTGACACTTTGGATTAGATCGGCTCTTTCTGGTGTTATCAATACATGTTATCAATACTCCACAGGGCTGCTCTCCTGTAATTAATATTAAACATTTATCTTATGACTCCCCCCACCTTTCCCTTTCTTTTATTTCCCCTGCATTAATTACAAAGGAAGATGAACAAGGACTGAAAACGAGAGCAGGAGGGTTTTTCCCCAAAGAGCCTCCCTTCTCACCAGGCAGCTCATCCTCCTGACACGCAGGAACATCTCGATTTCACAACCTTGGGATCTGTTTAATCAAAAAGCCTTTTCCCCCTCTCTTTCTGAAGGCCTTCCCTCCACAGCTCCTGCTACAATCCAGGTTCTGCTGCATTTAGCAGGAGAGTTTTGTTTGGCATCAACACAGGGCTTGAAACCACCAGGCAGTTTTCTGCTTCTCACCACAGTCTCATTCTTTCCCCTTCAGGCTCTTTTTATTTGCTCACCCCACACACCGACCCCCTCACCAGGGGGAGGTGGCAGCTCGGGCTCCTTTTGATCTTCATCCCAAACATAGCCTGGAAACATTAAATCTCCCTTCCCCTGGAGAAGATTCACCAGGCAGAATGTGTTTGAAAAGGATCAGTCACTCAGCCTGGAGTCCCAAGGTGTGTGGGGATAAACAAAGAGATGGAAAACCAAGGCACGGCTTCAAAATCTGGGAGAGAGAACTGGGAGAAACACATAAAAAAAGAGGATTGTTTGGGGGGGATGGACAGTAAGTTCTCTGAAAAAACCTCCTGGGGTGTTTGAGGGACTCCAAAGGATGGAGAGTGCTGCACAACGGGGTGTGCAGTCTGAAACCTCCCGAAGATCAGAGACGCCGGAATTCCTGACGGCTTCAATAGCCCACGGAAACAGGAAACAAGTGCACCCTTCTGATCCAGACCTGGGGCTGGCTGGGGACTGGAGGTGCTCTGACACGGGCTGGGTTTAGTCTTGACTGTAGTAAGGGGCTCACCTGAACCTTCTAGCTCCGAAACTAAGACTGAGCTTTTGTTGTGGTCTTGGAGATGGTGCTGGTTTATCTTTTCAATCTGGACTGAGATGTACCAAAATAAGGCTCTTAGGCAGGTTTAAGGAGGTTTGCAACCTGGTCAGGGGGGTAAAATGTTGAAAACCACCTGAGGAAGCTCATTTTGAGGGAGTTTCCTCACCTGGCAAACAAAGAGGCTCAGAAAGCTCGGATCAGCTTTGTTTCTTGGAAAGCAAACACCAAAGTTGAGGACTCACTGCCATCACATATCCAGTTTTACACCCTGAGAGGATGAACCCTTTACAAGAGATGGACAGGCAGATGCAACTGAGCCTGTAGGTCTGCAATCCCCCAAATTCCTCCCTTTTTGTTGCCACCACACATTCCCCACTCTGAGCAGGAGCAGAGCTGGTGTCCCTGAAACCACCAACCTTCCAGAAGGGGACAAGTGAGAGGAAAAAAAGCCCCTGTCCCCATGGCACTGAGCTGGGTCTGGGCACTGAACATCCTCTGGAAGGCAGTCTGGAAAAACAATCAGCTCCTTTCGAAGGCATTACTCGGGGAGGGAGTTGAGCAGAAGGCAGAATGCAGCCTGTCATTAGCTGGGAACAGCTGCAGGGAAGGAATGCTCCTGCAGGCTGCCCGGGCACACAGGAGCTGCTGGAGGGAGGACAGAGCTCGCATGACGTGCTGGAGGAGCTCAGGATGGACTGGGATTGGGTTCTCCTTTCGTGTGCAGCCACGTGAAAAAGGGATGAGGGATTTGCCCCAATCCAGCAAAGCTGCTGGGGTTTTGCACTGGCTTGATGGCTCAGAAATCACTTCAGGCACCCCCCTGGCAGGGCATCATATTTTTATGATCATTATTGCAGCACCCTCGTGCTCTCCTGGGACACGAGGCACAATCCCTGCTCCACACGAGGCACAATCCCTGCTCCACACGAGGCACAATCCCTGCTCCACAGGCTTCCCACCCCAGTGGGTGAGAGCACTGAGGACACAGGAGGACTTGGCCCCATTTTGAGGCATGGAGGGATGGAGGAGAGGATTATTCCCACTGATTTCAGGCAAGTTGTGAACCAGGGGACTGTAATCCTGAATGTCAACATGCCCTGAGGCCTCTTTTCTATAAATGGAGATCAGTGTTACCAGACTTCAGGTATCTAAAGGGAGATGGGATCAACTGGGAATTTGTTCCTGAGCAAAGGTGGCCATTGAATCTGGGTCTTCAGGCTTATGCTGTGAGATCAGTGATGTAATTCCTCTGATAAAGTCTTTGACCACCCCAAATATGGGGGCATCAGGCTCTGGGAGACTTCCCTGGAGATGCCACATGGAGCTAAAGGAACAGAGGAATCCAACTCTTCTGCCAAGCCTTTCAAAGGGAGCCTGGTGCTTTGATTGAACCCCACCCAGCCCTGTCTCTCCCTGTCAATCCTCAAGCCTTATCAATAACACAACTCAAGTGTCTCACTGGACTGTTTATCTTGTGGGAATTTAGAAACCTTTCCGGTTCCAAAGCGCCCTCTTTGCCCAGCCAAAGTCAGCAGGTTGGGCTCAAGCAGGACTGGCTGCACAGAACTGCCTGCCCTGCCCCAAAAAAGGGTGAAATTCTGGGAGCAAACACGACTTAGAACGTTCCTCGTGAACCAGCAGCTCTTTGCTGATGAAACAGGATGAAATCCACCAATTCTTTTAGATGGGAAATTATTTTCTTGTGAAGCCACAAGGGACAAAAACTGTTCACATCCAACAGTTTTTATTCATTGTGAATCATTTCCTTGGCTCAGCTCCTCACAAAAAAAAATAAAGGTGGGGCTTACAGAGGCACCCATCTGTGATCTAACTCTTGTACCACTGGAATGTCCAAAATTCCCACTGATTTGAGGCAGGGAGAGACCAGCACTGAACAGCTTGGAAGGAACACCCTAAATAAATGCTCTCCCTGCTTCCCTGCCCTGGAAGAGGAGACCTCTTCAGCTGCCTTTCCATTCCAATTTGATTTTCGAGTGGAGAAAATATCTATTTTTCTTTCTCTCTTCGTGTTCCCACCTTGATTTATGGCACTTTCTCTTGATTTTCAAGTCCTTAAATAATTATACTCCTACAAAAGCTGTTTCACTGGGAAGAACTGTGGAGCTTGTGGGACTCAGCTCCAGTTGTCTGGCCTCCTCACAATCATCCTTAGCACACCTCTGTGAGGGGAGGAGATGCTTTTAGCTCCACTCACAGAAGAAAAGGAGACATTTGGGAGCCAGGGACACACTCATGGCTGCACAGAAGTCTTGGAAAAGTTTGAAGCTACAACTCCAAGCCTCAAGATGCTGTGCCATCCATAAGGTGCTCATTCCTGGCTGGGCTGCTGGGGTAATGCTTTTCCAGAAGGAGCTCAGCTCACAGCTCCTGTTTTGGGGTTCAGTGCAGCAAAAAGGACTGTGGGCTCCATCCCACACTCTTCTGTGGGACAGAGAGGAGCAATAAAGAGCTTCCACAAATGTTTTCCACGAGTCCTGGATCATTTGCTTGCACAACCTCTGCTTCAGCACCTTTACCTTTGGGGAATCACTCGTGTATTTATTCCTCTTTCCAACCAACCTGGGCTCCAAACCACAGGAAATCTCCAGCTCTGGCCAGCTGTGGGTGCTGTTTTGCAGAAGGTTTTACCAGAAGCCTTAAGGGAAGGGCAGAGCCCTCCAACTGCAAAGTTCTGGGATAATTTTCCTGTGACACATCAGTTAATGTTTGCTTTAATCTCTATAGCAAATACATCTATATTTATCATATACCCACAGATGTTTTTATTATCTGTAGGACTATCTAATCTCATTCAGAGTCCTGCTCAGTTCTCCACCTCCCTGATAGCACCAGTAACTCCATCTGAGTCAATTTTTGCTCTCCAACCCACTTTTTATTCCTTGTTTCCACATTTGCTCTCTCTGCCTGCGTTTCTCTCTTCATTTTCCCTCACCCTCCCTACTCTTCGTCCTGCAGGAAGAACCCTGGAAGTCCAACACCCATGGTAGCTTATTTTGTCCTCACATCACCAGAGGGCTGGGCTGAGCCAGGACAGCACTTACTTTCCCTGAGGTAACTGAGGTGAGACAGCAGAACTTCGGTGTTGTAGAGGGAGGTGGTTCGCAGGAAGTCGTCCTTGTTCATCTTGCAGAGCTCTTTGCCATCCATGTTCTGGAAGATGGTGGTGTCGATCTCCATCAAGCCATACTCCTTGATGGCCCATTCCAGCCACTGGCGCACGTGGTCCTGGGTCCAGAGGGTGGGATCTGCCAGCAGAGCACAGGGGGTGGTTACACACGAGGCTCAAGCCTCACTCAAAGCATTAAACACTCTTTTCACAAGCAAATATATTTAATTTACTGATCCCAATGTGTTTTGTGGGATGAACAAGCTCTGTGCTGGATAAACTGGCAGGATCATGTCTCTTCATTGCCTCCCACCTTCCTAAATCTTATTTTTCTGCTTGGGAACATTTCACTGGGACTTTACCCCTGGAAAAAAGCTTCCCAAAGGCAACTCATCCCTTTGAGAGGGGATGGTTCTGCAATGCCATCAGGGCTCTGTGAGTCCCACCACCCTTCACAAGCGCACTACAAAGGCCCCACGACTGGCTTTGGGCACTGAGGATTGGGGGGATTTATGGTCAGAAGAAGAGTCTTCTTGCTTAAACAGAGCAGCCTGTGAGTCACAGTTGTTCTGACAGTTCTACCTCCTGCTCTTGGAGGGCAATGTGGATTTTGTCCTGGCTCTGGAACCGTGAGGCACTGTCAGCAGAGCTCCAGCTGGGGACTCTATTACTGCTGGTGACGTAAGAGAGAGACTGAACCCGGCTGGAGACCCGGAGCCCGTGGGGAGGGGTTGCTGCCTCAGGAGTTAAAAAAAGAACTCAAGCCTCTGAGTCCTCCAGAGAGCATTAGATCAGAAAGTGGCAGCACGACTCGGTGCCACGATAGCGTTTTACAGAGTCATTTTCAGAGCATATCTGCCCTCTCAGATGTTTCCTGTGCTGCTTCTCCCCGCCTGTCCCATCGTGTATTTTAAGCTGCAAATTCCTGTTCTGCTGCAGCTGGAGAGGATTGCAAAGCCAGGGTTAAACTGTGGAGAGGTTTGATGTGTCATCAGCAGCTGGTCCATCGCTGCAAGATGAACCTCAGACACCTCAGGCCCCGAGAAGCTGAGAACATGGAGCAGAAAGGTGCAGATCACAGGGACAAGAAATGCCTCTGCCACGTATTTATCAAATAAATGTATAAACTAATTCCTTGGCCCAGGGCTGTAAGCTGTGTGTGCTCGGGCTGTGAGGATCCCTGGGCACAAAAGCTCAGGTAGTGCCTCTTCCTGGTACATTCCTGGGCATGGGAATTCCAGAATAACAACATGGAATGGGGAGTTGAGACCAAGGGAAATGGAGATTATAACTGGGACATTTCCCCACCAAGTCTCCAGTAAAGCTAGGTTGTTTAAAGCTGAATTCTAAACGTGGAATTTACAAACTCACACCTTTGCAAGTCCACTTGGGGAACTACAGATGGATTTCCTTCACGTCTTGGCAATAGTTAATTTAAATTTTGCTTTCTAAGCACTGGCAAAAGGCTGCAAATGTTACAATGCCAGTATTCAAGGGAGGAGTTTTTTATATATATTTTTAATTGAAAGACTTATTTGTCTTGAGTTTTGCAAAAAAGCTCAACATCTAGAGGGCAGAGTGAATTTGTGGCCTCCCTTTAAACACTGTAAAGGACATTGAATGGCCTCTGAGAAAGTGCCTTCTTGAAACATGGCTTAGAGTTTGTTATTGCTACTATTGTAAGCCTAATGTGACATTATTCTTGCTTATCTTCACCCTAATGCACTATAAATCTCAATTCTGGATTGTGTTACATTTTCCAAATGCCTTTCTTGGATGAGTCTTCTCATATCCTGCAGCCAGAGGCCTGGGATGATGTTCATTATTGTCTCCCAAAGTCTGGCAAATCCCTGTTATTTCACAAGTATCTCAAGGAATTGATTTGTGGATGCTCATGATGGGGGAAAAATGCCCTTTTCTTCACTTTCCTTCAAACAGAAGATTCCAAACCGAGGGCACTGAAAGTAATTCCCCTTATTCCACCAGTGCTAACCTTTAGCCCACCCTTGGTCTTTCCAAACAAGCTGTGGTGAGGAGCAGGGTGACTGGTGAGCATCTCTCACGCCACAGTGCTGGCTGGTGCCACGTCCCACCTCTTGGGTGACCTGCTGCTGTCACCAGCCAGCCCAGCCAGCCCCTCAAAGCACATCCCACAGCGCCTTCAAAGGTACTTGCAGATTTGCTGTCAATCTTTTATTGGCTTCCCCTCCCTCCACTCGGCTCAGGCTTTTCCTTTTCATCCTAAATGGCAAACAAATGTCGGGAATTGTCATCTGTTCGTGGTCAGGCCACGACCAGGAAACAGAGCTGAATTCCACGAGTACATTTCTTCCTGCCAACACTTTGTCTGTTGGGTTGGGTACAACACAACCCTCAGTGCAACCCCCCCTGCCCTGGGTGAAACCCTCAAAATCACCAAGTCCTGGTACAGAAATCGGGCCAGCACTTGGCTCCTTGGCTGGAAAGTTCCTGGGCTTGACTGTTTATGTGGATGGTGTTTATAAACTCCTCATTCCTGGTCCAGACTCCACTGGTTGCCTCCACAGCAGCTCACCCTGCACTATCCAAATGCATCCAATGCACCCTGCCAATTCCAGAGAGCAGATGTGGATATCAAATACAAACAGAGCTGGACAGGAATGTTTCTGTGTAACAGTTTTTGGAAGGATAATGTAGTTCCTGCAAAATGTAATTTTTCTGGGTTCCTGCTTCTAACAAAAAAAAAATAAAAACAAAATAGTTCATTTTGAATCAATCAATATGACATGAAAGTGCATCTGGACCCTGGGAGCATCACGGGAGTCATAATTTGGGCCCACTTCATGCTTATTCCTGCCTATGAGCTCTTTGATCACGCCCTGCATGTCCCAGGAAGCAGATTCTCCTCTAACACGTGATGGGAGGTGGATTTGGTGCAACACACCAAAACATCACTTCATTCCAGGAGAAAGCAAAAGACAAGAAACTCTAATCATCTGCTTCTTGTCCTGATTCAGTGCAGGGGAACCTGAGCCCGAGGGTTTGGAGGTACCTGCTGGGACGATGACCCTCCTCTCGTTGGTGGTCATGTTGGGAGGAGGCCCGTTCTTCTCATCCATGTAGGTGCTGTAGCTCATGGGGTTGGACTCTGTCCCTGCTCCCACGAGTTTGCCACATTTGCTCACGCTGCAGTCCACGGGGGACTCCCTGAAATGGGGAAGGAAACAGCTGAGTTACCATCCCTGTGCCCCTTCCAGCCCTGCTGGAAGCTCTGGGTTAGACATGGCAACGATCCCAGAGTTAATGGGAGTTTCTTTCTGTGTCGGAGAGGCCATTCCTGACCTCTCACGTGGAGCTATACGGTGATCAATGGATCACAGGGCTCATGTGGGGATCTCTGATAATGAAACCAGTTGGAGGAGAGAGGGATGGAGACCCAAAGAGGAATCACTTGCAGCCAAGGCAGTGGTTGCTGACAGGTCATGCTCAATCCCTCTGAAATACCAAAATTCCCAAAGCAGGTGGAGAGCAAGTGCCTGTCACAGGGGGCTGTTGGTGACACCCCCACTGCCCTCCATCCTCCATTGCTCAGTGCATTTTAGCCATGCTGCAGACACAGCTGGATGCTCCTGGGAGCCCTTTTGGGCTGTTCCACTCTAAGATTGGGTTTAAACAACCTTCCTGTTACAGTGGAGCCTGTCCATGGACAGCCAGTGCCCATGTCCTAAGGGATTTCTGCTGAGGAACATGCCCTGCGTGTCATTAGGAGGGAACTCAACACACCCACCCAAAGTGGCAGGGCAGTCATGGGTGAATACTCAACATCAGCAGAAGGACCTTGTCTGTTCTCAGAGCCTGTCTGAGCTCAGGGGGTGTTTGGACAATGTTCTCAGGCACGGGGTGGGGTTGTTGGGTGTCCTGTGCAGGGGCAGGACTTGGACTGGATGGTCCTGATGGGTTTCTTCCAGCTCAGCACATCCTATGATCCTGTGCTTAAGAGTCTTAGAGAGGAAACCTGGAAATCCTGGGTGCCTTGGGCACGAGTCAAGAACTTCAGAGCACAGCAAAGGTGTGTGAAAAAGGCTGCAGACCTGTTTAACCTCTGAGGTGATGGAGTGACGAGGAGGGAGCTCAGGTGGCTCCAGGCTAAGACCTGCCCCACCTGCAGAGCCTTGGCAAGTCTGTGTCCTGCTCTGGGAGAACTGGGAGCCCCCAGCCCCGGGCAGGGAGCACAGATTGTGTTTGTCTCCAGCTGTAGCAGTCACTGAAAACACCAGCACATCCCAGGGTGAGGAACCTCCCAGGAAGGGCACATTACTGCCCTCACCTCCCCAGGGGTGAATTAGTGCCCAGCCTGTACACAAAGCCAGCCCAGAGCCCACATCCAGGGCAGTTCAGGCCACTGCTTCAATCCCACAGCCATCCTCCTGCTCTGCCAGAAGCCAAGTGGTTTGGGAGGAAACCTTTCCCTGCAGGGTAAGAACTAGGACAGTGCAGCAAATCCCACCCTCCGAGTGCAGCTGGCAAAGCTTCCAAGTTAGGACACTAAACAAATTTGTCTCTTAACCTGAACTGGGGAGGGAGGGAGAAATTACTGAGCCTCAGTTATCATGGCTGGGAGATAAATGCTCCACCGAGATATTCTAAGGCAGATGGTAATTTTTTCCTCATGTCTTACTAAGGGAATGCTGCTCGAAAATGGAAATAAGATGTATAACTTACACATGTTCGAATTTAAGGTTTTACTATTTCGCCTACTGTTTTTCCAGGCAGGGAACCAAAATCCGCCTTCGGAGAGGCAACTGCTGAAGGTTTAATGTCCCCGTGGCAGTCGGGAGAGTCTGAGCAGTGCGGGGTGTTCGCAGGGAAGTGAACACTGCGAGGGCTCTGCTGAAATGCTCCGTGTCAGGTGTTAAACCCTGCCTGTGCTGCCAGACAAAAAGGATCTTATTCTGTGCTGAGGGACAGCCTGTCCTGGGAAGAGTGGTGAGATGGGAGAGCATCAGTGTCCCAGAGTGTCCCTGGGAGGGGACCAACCTCCTCCTGCCCTGCCTGGGGAGCGGCTGCTGGTTTGGGGGGTGTGGGCAGCCTGGCTGGTGGGGCAGAGCCAAACACACACTGCCCCACGGGGGCATTCCCACCTGCCTTTGGCATGAATTCCCCCTCCTTCAGGCACTACAGTTCCCTGCAATCAGCACATCCCAGGGGCTCCCTGCTGCCCGAGGACCTTCTACACCCCTCTGCCCTGGAGCTGAAGTTCACTGGGTAAATAAGCCCAGTGGTTGAGACAAGCACTATTTATGATGAAATAATAGCATATATAATGCTCACACAGAACTAGAGGGTATTGTTGTACCACAGGTCCCACCTGCAGTACTATCTCCCACTCTGGGTCCCCAACATCAGAAGGATGTGGAGCTGCTGGAATAAATCCAGAGGCCATGGGGATGCTCCAGGGCTGGAGCCCCTCTGGAGCCAGGCTGGGAGAGCTGGGGGGGCTCACCTGGAGAAGAGAAGGATCCAGGGACACCTGAGAGCCCCTTTCAGTGCCTGAAGAGGCTCCAGGAGAGCTGGAGAGGGACTTGGGATGAGGGAGGGAGGGACAGGACACAGGGAATGGCTTCCCACTGCCAGAGGGCAGAGCTAGATGGGATATTGGGAAGGAATTCTTGGCTGTGAGGGTGGGCAGGCCCTGGCACAGGTTGGGCAGAGAAGCTGTGGCTGCCCCTGGATCCCTGGAAGTGTCCAAGGCCAGATTGGACGGGGTTTGGAGCACGCTGGGCTGGTGGAAGGTGTCCCTGCCCATGGCGGGGGTGGCACTGGATGGTTTTAAGGTCCCTCCCACCCCAAATCATTCTGGGATTCTACGATTCTGTGATATCCAGATCTTGCATAATAACATCTTCTAAACAGCTTCTCCATGCTTTCTGCTGGCATGAAATGACCCTCAGGAACAGCCCACAGAGCCCTTGGCTGTCTCTGCTCCCTCTGCTCAGCATTGTTCCCGTGACCCACACAGCAGAGGAACAAAAATAACCCCAGGGCTGTGAGATCTCCTCGGTGGTTTGGGGGGTGACTTTTCACACCACACACTCTTGGTTTGGCAGTTTGGATCCTGCCTAAGCCCTGCCCTGCTCTGGGAGTCTCAGCAGCCAAACCCAGACAGCCAAGTGTCAGAAAAGATCTCAAAATAAGATCTGAAGAGAAGTTTAAGGGACTGAGGTGTCCCCACCAAGCACTGTGGGAGGAGAAGCTGCTCCATTAATCCTGCAGGGTGCTCAGGGTGCTCCATGGACCAGACAGGGTTGTGTCCATGGGGCTCTGGGGGTGCCTCCCTTCCCTCTGAGGAAGTTTCCCAGCTCCAGAACTAACCCCATTGAGCAGACATAACTGGGAACAGCTTTTCCAAACTTCACTGGGCAGGAGACTGATCTGTGCCTAAGAAAACACCGTGAAATCTTTAGTGATGAGATCCTTATTTTGTGTCCCCTCTAACCCCACATTTCCCACCAGATCCAAACAGAGCCTTTTCCTGGGAAATCAGCCCTCAGACTGAATCACTTCTGCAGCTCCTGGATGCCCAGAACTGCCCTGTCCCAGGCTGAGGTGAGGGATTTATCCCAGGAGAAGGTGCTGTGGCCACGCAGGGAATTCAGCATGGGGAACAACAACAGTAACAGTGAGAGCAGGAGCTGTGAGCCAGGAATGGTGTATTTCTTCATGGGATAGCAGCCCTTCCTTAGCTCAGGCACTGCCCACAGCCAGGCTTACATTTAGAGAAACATTTCCTCATTACTTGAAAAGGTTTGTGGGAGGGGATTTCAGATGCCAGATTAATGCTCAATTTGTCACAGGCTGCAGACTTCCAGGTGGCTCTGCATGCTGGATTTGCTCTGGGCAGAAAATGTGGATCTCTGCAGGTAAATGGATACAGGCTGCTCTCACAAGTGCTCTGTGGCAGTGGCAGAGTCCAAGGAACATGAGGCAGAGCTCATTCCCACTGTCTGTCCAAAGACTGTCTGTTCCAGCAGCTCTAGTGGCAGTCTCTGGGCATGCCAAGGGCTTGGTGTTTGGGGAAGTTTTGGACAGGCACTGACTCACAAACCCTCTGTGCAGCTTCAGCCTGGTTTCCAGGTACCTGGAAACCAGACAATGACTGTCCCAGGGCTCTGTCTAGGAATCACCTTTGGCTTCAGTTCCAAAGAAGAAAATAATGGAGTTCAGCAGTGTCTGGCCCTGGCTCATCTGTGATCAGGGGGTTATTTCCTCCTTTCTATCCCTCTCTTCCTATCCTTTCATTCCTCCTTTCTTCCAACCCGCTTTTCTATTTAAATTTGCCACTTCTTGGCATAAAGCCCCATTTGGCCATCTCAGCTTTCATAGTGACACTTGAAATAAGATTTTAGTTTATTTTTTGTTGTGCAGTGAAGGAGGGAGGCACAAACATTGGATTCTGCTTGTGGCCCAGAACAGAGTCAGCTCCTCAAAACTTGCAGCCACCTGCACTTTAACCCAGCTCCCCTCAGGAGGGGGATCACACTGAAAGCACTAGAAGAAGGATGGAAAATTGAGGTTGTTTGTGCCAGGGGGGTACTTGGGAGCAGGAGGGGATGTTCTCTGCTGTGCCAGGCACAGAACAACCCCCGGGTCCCACTAGAGGGCTCACACACCACTCCAAGGGGAGTTTATCCCAGCAGGGACGGTCCCTTTGGCTTGGTGTGACACTGTTTGAGGCACAAAAACCTCCTGAGGTCCCTGAAGCCTGGCGACTGTCAGAACATATGTCAGTGTCCTCAAGGAATAGAAATATAAAATGACAGAATCCCAGAGAGGTTTGGATTGGAAGGGACCTTAAAAATCATCTTGTTCCATGCTCTGCTCTGGGCAGGGACACCTTCCACTAGCCCAGGTTGCTCCAACCTGGCCTTGGACACCCCCAGGGATGGGGCAGCCACAGCTTCTCTGGGATGTCTCTAAAGAACGTCCTCAAAGCCTTTTCAAAGCACTGACTTCGTTGTTTTAGCTGGACCAAATCCGTCCCACAGCTAGAATTGCCCAGTGCAGTTTGCCCACATCCCTGCACACGTCAGCACGCTGGAACATTCTTTGAAGATCAGACAAATTTTGTAATATCCCTTTAAAAATCTCTCCCTGAATTTAGCTACAAGGGCAGACCTGTAGTAGCTCAATAAATACAGTCAATATTTAGAATTTCTGTTGCTTGGTTCACTCTTTATATTTGGAATTTATGTAAAATCTAAGCAAAAAAGTCTGTTATGAGCATGGACTTTGAATTGAGTTAAACTTTACCCAGCATTGTTGGAAATAACTCTCCTCCTTTATTCACTGGAATTTAAAATGTGTAAGATTTTTTGTGTATTTTGTTTTTTAAATGTAATTAAGTGTAGCCCTGGATTTTACTCTGAACAAGGGCAGATTTTGAGGCCATAACCCACATCTGGGTCTGATAATCCTAGAAATGGTTACAAAATTTCTGCCTAAATCTTGCAATTCTACAGAAGTCCCACCTTCTCCTCTGAAATACAGATCCCTGAGCATCCCCTGTGCACAGTTAGTATGGAGATATCTGGGAAACTCCTTCCAATTTGGCAATAAACCAGGAAAATCTGACTTGGGGCAGAGCTGGTTGGGGTTTCTTGCAGGGCTTTGAGGGCTCTGCTGAACAGGCTTGGAGAGGTTCCTCAAAGACCCTTTGAGGACCAACCCAGCTCATCACACACTGCTGCTGCTCTCTGAGAAAGGGAAGCAGAGCTGGACACTGTCCCTTGCAGTCCCCAGCTCCTCCCCTGCCACGTCCCTGGAGCTGCTTTCTCCCTGAGCACACAAACCAGGCTCTCGACACAGCACAGGTGAAAGGCAGGATAAAGGCACAACAAAAGCTGCTCCTGCCAAGAGGCAGCTGGAGCTCGCTGGGAGGGTGTGCTTGAGAGACAAGAGAGAGCAGGAGAGGCAGGGACACGGGGAGGGCACCGTGCTTGGAGTCAGCTGGGGCTGGGATCAGTGTTTGCCACTCAATCAAATTGTGTGGGCTTAGCCAGGCAGGGGATGGGCAGAGAAATAAGCAACTGCAGTGGGCTGGTCCATCCCCATGAGAGGAAAGAATTTGAAATTCTGAGCCCTGACTAGGAGCAGAGGATGGAGATTTCGGGTGAATGTTCTCATGTCCGGGGTGGGTTGGAGCTCCCGTGCCTAGGAGTCATCAAAAGGCAAGGCTGGGAGCTACTGCAGTGCTTGGTGCTGACATGAAGAACAGTTTTTTTGGTTTTTCTGACAGGTTGGGCAGTTGTCACCCATCTTTTGGAGCCACGTTTTCTGTCCAAGAACAAGCAAGCCCATAAGGAAGGATTTCCTGCTTGCCCAGGACCAACACTCTCCTGGAGGACCTTTCTCTGTGGCTCCCAGGAATGTCACAGCTGGTCATGAATCCCTTTTTCCAAGCAGTGTTATTTCCCTTTTCTCCTGAGCAATGAGGACATTGGCACACAAAGATCACAAGGGCAGGACAGCCCAGGACGTTTCATTCCCGATGATGGAATGGCACACAGGGACAATTTGGGGGTACAAGAACACACACACTCTGAATCTGCTCAGCCTGAGGAGCACAGACGTGTGGTGCCTGTGGATGGGACAGGACCTGCTGTCCCCTTGGCCCTCCAAAATGTCCCTGAGTGAGACAGACAAACGTGATGGGAGGAAACACTGCGTGTGTGTCTGTCTGACACTGGGTGGGAGCGACTGATGCAATCCCAGAATCCCAGGATGGTTTGCCTTGGAAGGCACCTTAAAGTCCATCCAGTCCCACCCCCTGCCATGGACAGGGACACTCCCCACTAGGCCAGGTTGCTCCAAGCCCCATCCAGCCTGGCCTTGATGTGGGCAGCCTGGCAATGCCACAAAGGGCTTCCTCTTCCTAAGAAGACCAGCCTTGGTAGCCAAAGGTGTCCTCATGACTATCAAACAACCCCAGCTGGTACTTTCAAGTTCCATCTGTTTCTCTGTGTTTACCCAGGGATGGTGTTTTTCAGGAAATAACTCCTTTTCCCACATTTCAGCCTCCATTCTGAGATTGGAAGCACTAGTGCAGAAATCCACATAGTTTTATGAAGTTGAGAAATGATAGTTAGGTACAGCCAGGGCAAGGTCGAGTTCAGCCTGCAAATAATCACCTTGAGAGAGCAACTGCTGCAGAGACCTTTATCTGAGAGCAAAATCAGCATCTACTGTACACTTACGAGGAAAAAAACCCAGGCTGCTGTTTGATGTCTTTAACACCATCATCTCACTGCAGAAGTCTGAAAGTGCAAGGCTGCTTTCTGTTTCCAACTCTGCACTTTGCTGTGCTCTCAGAAACCAGCAAAATACGCTGCTAAAGTAACCCTAAAGCAGCAAAACCCTTGAGGGTGTGTTAACACTCGACACTAGAGATGTTTGTGACTTTGAAATTAAAATCAAGTTTATATTAATATGAGCTCTCAAACCAATAAATCTATATTGCATATATTTAAAACTTAAAAAAATTTGTCATTTCTATACCTAAAGATTATGTTCAAGAAGGTGAGATTTGTTTCTAGGCTTTGGATTTGCAGTCATGGCCTGCAAAGAGATAAGCTGAGCTGGGATAATAAAATGCTTTCAAGTCATTCAGTTTGTCACTGAGCAAGGAAATGATTCACCTCCTCCAGCTCTAACTACAAGTGACTTTTTTGGCTGTGAGCTGGAGAGGTTACACCACAACCAGTGACCCTGGGGTGGTTAAAACACTGCTCCAACCTCTCCTGAGCTGTGGGTCACCCTGGCCACCAACATCCACACAGGAGGTGTGGGTACAGGCCTTTTGTTCTGTTTCACCTCACGGGATCCCATAAAGGACCTCAGCCTGCTCTTTTTCCCTTCGCCATCAATCAGCTCTCCAGTTCCACTGGGTTGTTTCTGCCCTGGCAGAGCAGGACTGCAGTTCACATGCAGGAAAAAGGGCCCTCCAGCAAAGCCCTTGAGGTCCAGCAGTGCAGCTTCTGCTGCTTCACTCTGGTATGTACTCCAGCTCCACCTCTGTGAGCCCCCTGGACCAGGGCACGTCTGTGGGATGCTGAACGAGGGCATGGAAGGTGGAGCTTCCAACAGCATTTGCAGCATGAGCTCTCTGCCCTGGCAGTGCCCATGGGGACCGTGAGCATCCATCCTGGTGCAAGAGCCAGATGCTCAGGACATTAAAATAATGAGTCACAAAGGAAGGAAGTGCAGAGAGAATGAGATACGGTCCTACAGTGCTCCTGCACACAGAGGGGGCTGTGGATGTGCAGGACAAGGGCAGGAATGGATGGTACAGGCGATGCTTTTGTTTGAACTCCATGGGGGTTGGACTCAGAGCTGGTCCTTGTGTGTCCCCTCCAAGCCAGGACACCCCGTGACTCTACGATTAGGTGTGGAAAGGGGCTTTCCTTACCTGGATCCATTCATGTGGTCATACTCCCTTTTGACACTGACCCGCACGGGCTGGTTGATCCACTCCTGCTGGGGGGGCAGGGGGTTGATTTTGTGGGGCTGCCCATAGTCGGGGTTCCCTGAGGCCGTCATGTCTGCCTTGGGCACGTGGGGCGCGGCGTACGCGGGCTCGAACAGGGACTGGTCGTCGCTCACCACCGACAGAGCCTCCTGGGGAGAGACAAGAGAAGCCCTCAGAGTCCTGCTCAGAGCAGAGACTGCTCCCTGGTTCTCCCTTTGAGCTGGAGAGCACCTGCGGGTCCCACAGCTGCCCCACTGTCTGAAATCGCCACCTGCCAGCGCCGCAGGTCCAACCGGAGCCCTTGGGGCCACCAACCCCTATGCAAAGCAGGGGGTTTTTGCTCTGGGTGGCACCAGGGTTCAGGTTCACTTGGTTTTCTGCAAACACCGAGGTGCTGCTGGGTGCTCGCTGCAAGCACCTCCTGTTCTTGCTGCTCCAAACCAGCCCAAGTGATGAGCAGAGAGCAGGGATACTGGAGGGGCACTGGAGGGTTGGACATCCCCTGTCACAGGCTTTGTGTGTTGGGGTTTTGAGGTTTCTGCTGAAGGAGGAGCAGTCAGTGCAGGGCAGAGTGACTGGTGTTCATGGTGGCAGGAAAAGTGCATTAATTTACACTTTTTGTTTATTTTTGGGAAGTATAGGACTGGTGCATTACCGACCTCTGCATTTCTAGAAATGCTTAAAAACAGGAAATTATTATCCTTTTAATTTTTTTTCTTTTTCCCCGTGCTGAAACTCCAAACGCCGACGAAAGGTTTTGATCACCCATTTCTGAACGGGCTGAGCTGGGCTCTGGTGGCTTTGGCACAGCCCTGGTGATTCAAAATGCATCTGCCAAGGTCTGCATGTTCTTGCTGGAGCTCAGTTAACCACACACAGCACAGCTGCCTTTGTGACTGGCAGGGCACAGAGCGAAGCAGGAACCTCCCAAACCAAAAGCACACGGCCTTGTAATGTGAATTAATGGGGCAACCTCCGAGCCAAAGGCAGCAACACACTGAGCCACACTGAGCATTCCAAGGTGGCAGGGACGTGTGGCTCATTGTGGGCACACACACAGCTTTGGGGGTGTGCTGAGCCCCCCGTGCTCAAAATTCCCAGGGCACAGCCTGAGTGGTGTGCTTTTAAAAATCAGGAATTAGTGCTCTCTCCCCACCTCCCCATGGCAGTTCTTGTTGAGGTTTGTTTTGTGGATTCTCCCATAACCAGGGAGGGAAGGAGAAGTTCTGAAAGCTCAGGAAAGTGCAGTTGTGGAACCCTCCACGAGAATCACCAGAGAGTCATGGCAGCATACAATAAAAAGGCAATAATTAGGGGTCCAGTGGGTAAACATGAGAATCCCCCTCAGCCTGAAGTTTTAAACCAGTTAGGGAGAGTCAGGTCAGTGCTCTGCATTTCCAGAAATCAGCACTTTGCTATCTCTGCTCTCACATCACGTAACAGACCCAGAGAAGCCAAAGTGGCCTAGAATTTAAGTGGGCTTGGCTAAGGAGGAACCCTCAAACCTCTGCAAAGGTCCTGCTGCAGTTACAGGTTTGGCTCTAAATATCTTGTGATCAGCCTCTCTCTCCTACTGGCTGCATTAAACATCAAAAAAGAGAATTTTTAGCCTCCTGAAAGAGGGGAGCTCACCCTGTGTTCCACCTTTGCAGCAGCTCTTGCTTGGTGGGTTCACAACCTTTCAAAAATGCTCCCTCCTTTTCTCAGCTTTAATTAGAATAAGGGAGGCAGTGGAAAGTGGTGTAAGTTGTGTCAGAACCACTCAGAGGGCTGGGAATATCTCCAGACTGCAAAGTCTGTCTGGGTGGGAAGGTACAAGATCACAGGATGGTTCAGCTCTTAGAAGAGAGCTCAGATGAATTCAGGATGTCAGACAGGGTTCCTAAATGACACATTTTCTCTAAGTCTCCACTTCCTCTCAGCACAAAAACTGTGGGTTGCCCACGTTGTGGCCTGAGGTGGCAGGTGAACCCCAAATTCCTGGGCTGCTGGACTGATTTAGGACTGCCCAGACCCACCCTCAGCAGGGCAGAGACAAGGAAACCATGAGCACCCCTGCAAAGTCATCAAAGGAAAACATCCACTGTTTGGGCTTGGAGATTGCCAGTCTAGAAACATACTTAAAAATTGGGGTTTTTTAGAGAGACAATATCTGGGAAATTAACTGTGAGAGTTATCCCACAAAATCAGTGTGAGAGGTTGTTCACAGGATCTTTACACAAATATTGTAACTTCAGCAGGACTTGTGCAGATGTTTGGGGGTCCTGAATTTGAGCTGAGTCAGGACCATTTAATTCAAGGCTGCTTTTTCTGCTTAAAGCCATGGGAAAAGTAGGGAAAGGAGGGATCTTTTCGGCTATCCCAAAAACCCCCAGACCCAACAACACTCCAAAGGATGGCCCTGGCCCAGGGTCAGTGACTGGGGCTGCATCCAACACAGGCAAGAACACACTGGTGTGTGACACCCAGAGTATCTGATGGAGAACCCACTTCCTCAGACAAGCATCTTCCTTGAAAGACAAAGGGGCTGCTGAGACCTGCCCACAGGCAACTGGTGTTAACTGGGACAGTGCTGACCTCACAGGCAGGAGGAGTTGGAACTGGGAATCTATGGAATTGAGCAGCTCTGGAACTGGGTAACTCTGGAATTGAGCAGCTTTGGAACTGGGAATCTATGGAATTGAGCAACTTTGGAATTGAGTGCTCTGGAACTGGGAATCTATGGAATTGAGTAGCTCTGGAACTTGGCAGCTCTGGAATCGAGCAGCTCTGGAATTGAGCAGCTCTGGAACTGGGAATCTATAGAATTGAGCAGCTCTGTCTTTCACTGCATTTTTGCAGTCTTGAAATCTCTGTGGCCCACAGCAAAAGAAATTCAATTGCTCTGGCTGCCACCATGGCACCTCCTGTGCCAGGAAAGGTTTAGTGAGAGGCACAAAAGTCAGTGAGAGGCACAAGAGCTCCAAACCCAGGGCTGGGGCTGCTGAGACACCCCGAGCAGATGAGGCAGCGATAGCGGCTGTGGCACCTGCTCAGCTCGTGCAAACAGCAAACCTGTGCTGCTGGTGGCATGCAAGGGAAGTCGGGTGGCACCGAGCCAGCCCTGCTGCCATCAGCCCCACTGTGGTGTCTACATCCACAGCTTGAGAAAACCCCCAGGGCTGCCAAGGTGTGTCTGCTAGCAGGGGACCCCCAGGGTAATGTCCCAGCAGCGATGGGGACCTGGGACTGAGTTCAGTGCCTTGGAGGAGGACTGGGCCAGGCTGGGGTGGGGCTGCAGTGCCAGCTGAGGGACATGCAGGACCTTCCTTGTGCCCACTGTGAGGGGCTCTGCTCGGCCAGATGCAGCTCTAAGGGCTGGTCCTTTCAGGGTGTGTTTGGCCAAGGCAGAGATCAGCACTTAAACCCAACACCAGAGGGCAAGTTTCCCTCTCTGCTTGGTGTTTGGTGATGGGCGAGTGGGAAAACACCCCGAGGTGTTTGGGTGCCAACCCAGCCTGCCCAGACAGAGCCCAGCTCGCCAGGGCTCCCCCCACACCTCCCGACTGAGGCTGAGACAGGGGGCTTGTGTGTGCT
>VZUH01003439.1:0-16937 GCA_013401175.1 Xiphorhynchus elegans
TAGATACCTGCCTCCTGATTGGAATGACATTTCTTCTTCTTTTGTTGTTGTTTAAAAGTTACAAACCATGAGTCTGACTAGATAAAAGTGAAATTGAGCATCTTAAAGAAGAAACATGACCCTTTCTCCTTCTATCATTATCCATCTTCATTGCAGGGAGGAAGGAGAACCCTTGTGATCAAAGGCATGTTAATTTGGCAGAAGGGCTCAAGTGAAGTGCTTGTTTTAGAACTCTTCAGAGCCATGGATTTTGCTTTTATGCTGGGGATGTTATATCTTTATTTAGAGCTTAAAAACCAACTGATTGTGGGATTTTTCTAAACAAAGTACTGTGTTCTTTCCATGTTGAGAAACTACGATGCCCAATTAAACTTGCACTTGAAATCAGCTCTTCAGTCAGCACTTCTGGCAATTGGTCTCTAAGGAATGTTTCATAACAGAAAATTGCTGGTGCCTTAGTGTGTGTGGAGCCTCTGAACTTCACTGCTAATGAAATGCCTGTGACCCAATTCAGGTTCACAATCAGCTGTCTGAATAGAAAACCCATCTACGTAAGCCTTGTGCTAACTATGCAGGCACCATGTGAAGGGGATGGGGGGAACTAGAAAAAAAATCATACAGTTTTTGGGTAACCTAAAATGGGCAGTTTTCAGAAATGGGTTTTGCAGAGATTGCAGACAAACTCTACTAGTTACTGTAACATGCCCTTCTCTGGGTGATGCATGGGGCCTGTGTCTTTAGGCTGTCCTCAGGATGAGTGTTGATGGTGCTGAGTTTTGCCTTTCAGCTCTCAGGATTCATTCCAGAATTGTAAGAGTGAAACAAATTACTGGTTCTGAGCTCTGCTTTCCTGGTATTTTGAATTTGCTGCTTTTATTAGTTCTCAAATTAGTATTTTACTTTCTTGTGTTTCCACTTGTTACAGAAATGAATATGATGACACAGTTCTTATCTTGGATGCTCTGAAGGTTACAGCCAATATTGTTTTTGGATATGCAACGTAAGGAAATTTTTCTTCTTCTGTGCCACACAAGTGACCACTGAGATTGTAAAGCTGACCTTTTCCAACAATTCTGTGGTGTTATCAGACCAGTAACCTCAGTCAGTTTTCAAGTCAAGTGTAAAAGCTGCTGAATAGAAGTAGTCAAGAGCTTTTAATAAAGTCTTCAATGATAAATTTAAGCTCCTCATCTAAGGCATTTGATAAACAGCTCTGGTCTGTGATGCCATTGCTAGTGAAGCCTTCCACGAGCTGCTTGCAGGGGAACACAAAGAGCAGGTTGACCTTGGACACAACCTGGTTTTCAAATTGTAGGGTTTCTTTCCCCCATTCCCAACATAACTTTACTCTTACATGCAGATGTTGCAGTGTTTTTTCCTTGTCTGATGTTGGTGATCTCACAGGTGCCAAGGAGCAGAAGCTTTTGAAATTCAGCAGTCGGGGTTGGCCAATGGAATCTTCGTGAAGTTCCTGAAGGACCGTTTGTTAGAAGACAAGAAGATCACTGTTCTGCTTGATGAGGTTGCAGAAGGTGAACTCCAGCTTCCTGCACTAACAGCCTCCTCAGCCTGCATTACTGACAACAGCTTTGCTTGCATGTCCTTCCTCTCATGGTGAATGTGTACCTAAAACTCTTTCTTGTTGCGATTTTTTTCAAATAGCAGCTTTTATCAAGAAGCAGCTGCCACTGGGCAGCATATTAAGAAAGTTTCTCGTGTTAGAAAGGGTGTTTGAATTGTCCATCCACAGTAATGCTCTTCTGTCCTGTGGTTCCACCTGCTTTGGTAGTCCCATCATTTGCAAGTTCATTTAAACAATTAATGAAGTCCTGCCCACCTCATAGTGCTATAGTGATAATATTGATTTGTTCTCTATCAAGAACAATAAGTTCTCTAAGTGCACTCTAAAGGGCAATGCACTGCTTTCAAATGCCAGGTTTAGTAATTGTATTTTAGAGTTGATAGGAAAAGTGCTGAAGTGGAAAATGTTGAGGCAAAGCGTACTGCTTCTGTGCAAACACCTGCCCCAGGTACAGAACAGGCCAGGCAAGATCTGCCAGTGTGAGACTGGTCTCTGGAGGGGATGTCCCTCGTCAGCCCAGCTCTGCTGTGGGTTCAGCAGCCTGGGGCAGCTGCAGGTTGCAGAGCTTTGCCCAGTCTGACTTCTGTTTAGGAGTGGAGAGAAAGACTGACCTGTCGGGCAGTGTGACAAGCACTGTTGTCAGTGTTCCCAGGTGTTGGGTGCATTGGAGGCATTTGCAAGTGTGCCAGAGGAGCATTCCCATTAGAGGTGTTCCATGTAAATAGCCCCTGTGGAAAGGCCCTGGCCTCTGGCACCATGGTTCCTGCTGGCTGCCTTTGCCACAAGAGTGCAGTGCTGGCTCGTGCTCAGCTTGGTGGCCACCAGGCCCTGAGGTCCTTCCTTGCAGAGCTGTGTCTCAGTGAGATCCCTTCCTGCACCCGTGCAGGGGGCAGTGGTGTTTGCACTGATTCTGAAAGAACTTGTATGCACCTTCCTTGTAGATATGGGCAAGTGTCCCCTTACCAAAGGCAGGCAAGCCCTGGAGATCCACAGCAGCTTGTCAGAGAAAAGGGCACTGACTGATCCCATCCACCCAACTGCATCCTCTGCAGAGTCACTGGCACGGAACCTGCAGTGGGCCAAGGCTCATGGTATGGTACACTCTGCTTTTATGTGACCCTATTGCTGTGGTGGGAGAAGTGAGAGCATGTGCTACTGGTATAAAATGGAAGAAGTCCAGATTTACATCTGAATTTTCATTAATATGTTCAGTTGAAAATTTTTGTGTTTGGGTTTAACCCTTCATGAGATACTAATGAACAAGGTGCCATGTGGAATTCAACCTGACTAAGTATATTTAAGACCACTGCAGGGGAGACTTATGGGATGTCTACCAGCTGGGGCAGTGTCCCAGTAGTCTGTGGGTCAAACAATGACACTTGCAGACATCATTAATCTTGTTCTAAAGTCATCCCCTAAACTAAGCAAGCAAAATATATGGTAAATGTGCATGATGAAAAGGAGTTTTCAATATATACAACTAAGAAAAATAAGGGTGAGATGAGTTGGAGGCTTTCTAGGCTTCTTTAAAGAAAGGCAGTGGAGTTTAAGACCTTTTTACCTTATTCACCTAGGTGTTGGAGTACATCTTCACCCTGCTTTGACAGGTTGGGCAGAGGGTCAGGGGTGGCATTTCTAGGGCAACTCTTTCAAAGATGCAGATATTTATTTGTGAAGTCACTCCCTTAATTCTTGTTTCTTAAATGATTAAAAAAGCTTAGGAATTATTTTACAAAAGCAGAAAATGCATATGCTGAGTTACATTTAGACTATAATGATGTGTTATTCGCAGAGCTTCCAGAAAGTATGTACCTTGAATTTAAATGTGGTGTTGAGATTCAGTTGGGATTTGCAGCTGAGTTCTCCAATGTCATGATAATCTACACGAGAATAGTAAAGAAACCCCCTGAAATGGCAGCTTGCAGAGCCCACGTTACAGACTTTGCACACGTAAGTGCTTCCTGTTGGTGTCTTGTGATCTTGCTGCACTGAAGTTGAAAATTTCCTGTTCCATCCATGTCAAACTGCATCTTTTGTAATAAAATGGGTCTAAACTGTTGAAACTTCTAAAACTGAAAGAAACACTGGTTGATGATCTACAAATTCTATACCTTCAAGTGAGTTTTCATTTTTTTCTTGCAATAGGACCTGGATGTGGATCCTAAGTTGGCCAATAAAGGAACTCCTGAAGAAACTGGAAGCTATTTAGTATCAAAGGACCTTCCCAAACACTGCCTCTACACCAGGCTGAGTTCGCTGCAGAAACTAAGGGTTAATATATATATTATTCCTCACAAGTTTGTCCAGATAACTGACACTAATGTTGCCTCACAGTTCTGTTGAAGCAGCTGTGTATTGTCTGCATAATAAGTTCTTTGAAGGGAAGAAGTGGCTAATAACACAGTTTAGTGACTTTAATTTTGTAACCAAAAGGTAAAAGCCAGGGAGTTGATGCATATGCGATCCTGAAACCAGCATGCAAAGCCCTCTGTATTTTCTAGGCCATGCTGAACTTGGCTAGGAGGGGTTGTTTTCTGAAGATCATCTATTGCACACTCTGAGAGTGTTCCTATGCCCTTCAGTTCAGGAAGAACAGGACCTGAGGCAGAGCTGCCTCTTACAAAGTCATTAGCAGGAGATGAAAGTGTTGTGTATCATCAGCCAGCGCTCCCGGGCACTCAGTTTTTGAAAGGTTCCCACTTCAGCAGGCTGGGGCACTGTTCAGTGTCTCTCTGTATCTTTGTGTCATGGACATCTGTGTCAGAAACCACCTGGCATCTCCTCTTCAGTGCCTTTGGCAGCTGATGTAACAGGAGTGCCTCTAGAAATACAGACTGTCCTGTGAGCAAGCACTTACCAAAAGAGGTCCTCAGTAAACAAGTCTTGCCCAGTGTGTATCTTTACCTCCAAAAAAGGTTGCTCTCCTGCAGGAGACCAGGCTTCTCCAAGAGTTTCCTACAGTGTTCATTTGGAGAGGAAGTATAACTTGTTCTCTCCCCCACCTTTCCTCTTTTACAGGAACACTTGATCTTCACTGTTTGCTTGCACTATGAGTATTCAGGAATAGAAGATACAATGGATGAAAGAAAGGAAGTTAATGTTGGGAAGCCCCTTATTGCAAAATTAGGCCTTCACCATAGATTCAAAACCAGTAACTCTCCCCATCCCTGTTGCATGGCTGGTTATCCTTTTCATAATCCAATAGAATCGAGTCCAAAGGCAGCTAAATACTACATCCCTAATCACTGCCAAGCAAATTCCTGTCCAGGCATTCACCATCCAAACCACACTTGCTCAGCCAGCATCACACAACCAGAGGCAAGTTCCTGCAGCAGGACTCCCAGGGTACTGGCTTCAGGACATGGAGGACAGGATTACTCACCTGCTGTGGAAAAGAGTAATGTACCAGTAGAGACCACTGATGAGACCGTTGAACTGGAATTCCTTCTCTCTCACAGCCTCAGCCTCTCTGAACAGCAGTAGCTGGGATGTGTCTGGAACAGACCAGAGTGCCATGCTTGAACAGGGGACCTCCACACTGCTTATCCATCTTCTGGAGTTTGAGGGCTTCAGGACAAGGCACTGGAGAGTCTAGAGGTGGTATTGGGAATGAGGCTGTGATGACAATTTTTCAGATTCAAAGAGACAAAACTGGATTGATAGATTTAGGAAAGAAAAACACATGACTTTCTCTTATCTTCTCCCACTGGCTGATGTTTGATACAGGAAAAAACCCTTCAACTCCTCCAAGTTTCCTATTCCATTCTCTGGCCATCATGTAAGTATTAGGATTGGTCACTGACATTGCAGTGCCTGGGATGTAGCTGATAATCAGCTCTTACTGCATTCTCCTGTCATGGTCAGATGTCCAGTGTCTGGTGGCATCTGAGATGGACTAAGATCTCTGCAAGGAAACCAAAACTTGAACAGACCTAGTAAATTGACATCACTTTTGTTTTTAGGAGAACCACAGATCATCAGAGGGAGCAGAGTCACAGATTCTGTGCATTGTTCTTACTATGATTTTTTTCTCTCTTATGTAACACACTTAAGATTTTTGCTTATATGATATCTGGAAAGGTGGTCTTTTCATGTTCTGGAAGAACACTAAGTGGAAAGATGAGGAAAAGTGCCTGCTCACAGCAAGCAAGGTCAGTCTCACAACACATGCTGGAGGCTAAAAATGAATAGGCAAGAGGAGTGAAAAAAGGATCACAAGAAAAGTGATCCCTTATTAGGTCCCTAAAAGTATTGATGCTTTGAAAACATGAAATATTTGGGTGTGAGGTAACTAAAATCCAAGGGAGTTTTCTGAGAGGGGTAGTAGCCTCTCCTGCCTTGGTAATATTGATAAATAGTATTGCTTTAATTAAGATCCCCATAATAAAGTAACTGAATGTCATTGAGGGGAACAAGCCAGTGTCAGTCCCCAGTGGAGAGTGCTGCTTTCTGCTGGGACCTGGTGACCTGGCAAGAAGCTGGCTGGGCCCTGAGGGACATGCTGATGTTGCCACAGTATGTTGGATATAGGAATGTTAACACGTGCAACTAGATCTGGTGATCTTCAGATTTCTTCTGTGCTGGAAGGTGGATATGTGCACATGGATACCAACATAGCCATTTCCAGGATGAGAGCCATGCTTGAAGTAATCTGTACATGAGCTGCAGTTTATCATTTTCTCCTGGAGGGTGTTAAATGATACCTATTAATGAATGAGATGTACCTGCATTAATTGTTCTGTGCAATTGACTTCTAAATCAAATAATAGCTTGAGACATGGTTTAAGACAGTAATATTTGGCTAATGCTTTGTCAGTTTCCTAATTTGTATAACAGCTTATTCTTTTTTGTACTGTGTAATAAATGGTTGTCCACATAATTATGTATCCCTGCATAGTTGCCATGTTCTACTCTTCCCAGTCTTAAAAAGCCCTAATGTTCATTAAAACATGTAATAAAATAGTTTCTTTAACAGAAGAGAAGGGTAAATCTGAGTCCTGAGCTTCAGCTCAAGTTACCCAGACCTGCACCTTGGACCTTTGCAGGTTTCTCACGCTGCACTTCCCAAGATGTTCCTTTACAGGTGTATAACCCTTCTGGCCCCCCAGGACTGCTGGCCAAGGCTGCCATCCCCCATTACCAAGCAAAGGTACGAGTTCCTGTCCTGTGCTCTCATTGTACTTGGGAACTACAGGTAGAGAAATAACCCAGTCATGAACCCATAGAAGTATCTGGAGGAAGGCAGGGGAGCTCACTGACTGTGTTTCTGCAGGTGCAGTCCTTCAAGGCACAGGAAGGGCTCCAGGAGCAGCAGTGCTGCTGTGTGGGTGCCCCTGGCATGGCACAGAGCTGTGACTGGGGCAGCTCCTGGGCAGGGCTCTGCTACGAGGGCTTTGACACACCAGGTGAGTCCTCTGTTCAGCAGGTGTTCTGATGGTACATGGGCTTTGTCAGCCTAGGGAGGAACTGAGCCACCTCTGAGGTTCTATACCTGAGGTGCTTGAAAGGTAACTGAGTGTGAGTGTGGTAATGAGACCATCAGAGGTTGGAGAGATCCATGCAGGAATCCTCATTAGGCCTCAGCCTTGATTAATGACTCCTGGGTGGTGAAGTTCCCCTTGAGCTTATCAGGAACATCAGCTCCCAGGAACTGCTGCTGCCCCAGGAACTTGTGCTTTCTAACAGATGGCCTGGGAATCTTACTGGAAAGAATTGCAGCCCAAGTGGAACAATGTTCTTGTTACTGGACTCTTTCAGAAACATTCCAGCAATTCCTGAGAGACTGGGAGCAGGATGGAGATTGATGACTGCAGCCCTGAGTGTGACCCTGTGAGCAGACCTGCATGGGACAGCATGGAGCTCTCACATCTGTGGTAAGCAAAGCACCATCACCAAAAGCTGACAGTGGGGCCTGGGCTGATACCCCCCTCCTCAAGGCTCAACCCTTGCCTGTCAGGAGATGCAAAGGCATTTGAGGTATTTCACTGAACTCGAGGGGAATCCTTAACAGGTACCTTTGTACATACATGTATTTCTGTGTGAATTGATTTAAATTGCCTACGGTAAGTAGAGTGTGGATATTGCCATCTTAGATGTAGAGTTAAGTTCCCGCTCTGCTTATAATAAATGTAATTGAATCATTTTGTGAATGTAAAATTAGTGATTAAGTGTTGCTAAATCCTTCCCACAAACCACTGCCCAGGTTTGAAGCTACGTTTGATGGGAGGTGCTCTCTGAACCCTGTGACTCAACAGGAGGGCCTCCCTTACCCTTCTGCAAATCATTCTGCCTTGATTCTAGCTGGGTTTTCTTTTGTGTGCTTCATCCACACAGCAGCTACCAGAGTGAACCTTGCCACTGAACCTCGTCACACTCACACATTTATATTAAACCTACTTTGGTTAATAGCTTTAAGAGTGATTCTTAAAGGGACCTAAACCACTCAGACTTGTCCAAATTGTCTGACAAAACTCTGCCTGTGGCAGTAGAGTCTGTGGAGAAAAACTTTTATCTGTCTGGGACCTCCTTAAAAAGAGAATGGTGATGGAAAGGTGTTTTCTTACTGCAGCACTGTCTTTAGGAACTGTTTTAATCATTAGTGTTCAGCATGAAATACTGTGGTTCTTCAGGGCAAGCTGCAAGAGGTACCCATTTCCCTTGGCCCAGATCCAGGAAAGCACTTTAAAGTTCAGCATGCATAAAGGAAGTCAACATTTAAATCTCAGTAAAATCAGTGGGATTAAAATACATGCCTAAACTTAGGCATTTGTTAAAGCTCTCTTTGGCTTGTGGTGCCCTTTGTGAACTAAAGCCTCAGGGTTGGTTTTTTTCCTGAAGTGCAATTATTTGGAGATAATCTGTATTTTTTGCTTAAAAATATCTGGTAGGCTAGGTCACTTTGTCCTCTGCTTTACACTGCTGTATGGTTTTGTATAAGTTTAGAAAGATAGATGGTTTGGATAGCTTTAGAAGAAAGGTTTAAGGTAATCCAAATAAATGCAGGATTCTCTGGCCAAAGAAGGGTTCATGTGCTTCAGAAAGGCCAAGACACTTCTTCCATTTTCCCTCCCCACAGTGCAGTAAGGTAGGAGTGAATTTACCTTCTGTACACCCACAGAGCCCTGCAGGATGCCTCCTGAGGAAAAATAACCTGTTACCCAGAGTCCTGCCACTGCCTCTTTGGCTACAAAAGACCATCTGCCCTGTGGGACTCTTCACTACGAGATTTCAGGGCTGTCTCTGTAGGTACAGCTTTGGTTTATGCATCAACTACTTTTCCTCATTCTGTCAGCTAATTAGTAGCTTTGGCAGCTCACATACATTAAGCTTCTGGGCCATGTTCACCTTGACATAAATTCCTGACTGCTGTAAGGATGATGCATTTCAGTATTACTCCTTCCTTGCATAGAATTTTAATTCAGGCAGAGTAAGATCTGCTCACTTTTTGGAGTGTGGCATTTTGAGCACCAAGGTGTCTGCTGTGAATTGGAGATAGGTTTAGAGTATCAGGTGTGGGAGGACAGGTTGGCAATTTGAGGGAGTTGGATTTGTTTCT
Organism: Xiphorhynchus elegans; assembly: GCA_013401175.1. NCBI lineage: Eukaryota > Metazoa > Chordata > Aves > Passeriformes > Dendrocolaptidae > Xiphorhynchus > Xiphorhynchus elegans. The sequence goes on from VZUH01003439.1 coordinate 9,138, forward strand.
TTTTTAAAAAAAGATTGATCATCCTTTTAGTTCAGTAATTGCAGTAGTCCAGGAATGCAATGAGAACCCCTCCATGTTGTGGAAATTAGGCAGTTATTAATTTCTAAGGTACCACTGCAGCAATTTAGTCATTCCAGGTTTATTTTAAGAGCTAATGAGGAAAAACCGTGTTCCCCCTCCTTGTCGCTGGCACGCAGTGAGCATGAGCCCAGAGTGGCTGTGGGTGGGTCGGTGGGTGGGTGTTACCGCAGCGACAGCTCCGCATCTGCAGCGGTGCGGGGACAGAGCTGGGGACTGCCCTCCCTGCAGGGACAGAGCTGGGGACTGACCCCCCTGCAGGGGCAGAGCCCGGGACTGACCCCCCTGCAGGGGCAGAGCTCGGGACTGCCCCCCCTGCAGGGGCAGAGCCCGGGACTGACCCCCCTGCAGGGGCTGCTCCACCCCGCGCTGTCTCCGAGTCAGCTGCGATGGGGATGAGAAATCTCCAACCTCTTATGCAAACTACTTCACTACACATAAGAGCAAGCACCTCTCGGATGCTTCCTGGGCTCTCTGATGATTTAACATGGTGGTTATGATTTATTTCACCCTCTGCTCAGTTGCTGCCTTGCCATCAGCATCTTTTTTCCTTTTCTAATCTGCTGAGAAGGGCCACGTGCCCAGTAGGTCCTTGGTGCCCCCATGTGCTGGGGCACCTTCACACCTCGTGGTCTCCCCTCATCCTGTTCTATAAAACAGTCCATGGTAACTCCTCATCTCTGCTGCTGGCAATCCAATAATCTGCTCTTTTCTTTATAAACTCTGATAAACAAAAACCTTTTTTCTTTGTCTTACGGAGACTGTAAGTTTGCACAACTGGAAAAGCTCTGTCTGATGTCATATGAGAATTCTTAATAGAATATGATAGCAAAGAAGGATTGAAACCAGGTTTGTTACCTAAAGGTTCCCAAGAGAAAAAACTCCCTTTTTCAACTAATTCTGTTTACTTTCCTCTGAAACTCATAGTTACAATATTTTCTTACTGCTATAGTCTTGGTGCTAGTTAATAGTTACAGTAAAATTTATATATGTAATAGGGCTGTCTTTAGAATGGTATTAGTAATATTTTTCCTTATACAAGTGATACTGAGTCACTGGTGACAGCAGCTTCTCAAATTGGCAGATGGTGGCTCTGTAAGAAAACATGTTTTCTTGCCTTGCCCCTCAGTTCATTCCCAGACTGAGCAAAGAGAACTTGGTAGTAGCATCTGTTGATGGAATAGTTCCTGTTAAACTCCATCTGCCTGCCAGCTATCAGCTGTTTAAACCGTAGTGTATATGTAAGGTACAAAAAGTATAATTAGAATTCTGATGTATCAAAAACTGGGGGGGGTTAATTATGCAAGACGGACTTTTGGAGAGCTCTAAGAAATAATAAAAAGTAGCATGAGTAGAGAGGTGATGCTCAGCAGCTGACTTTGCAGCCTTTGCACCCGTACAGTGCAAGATGTGGGTTTTTGCCAGATCTGAAGCCAAGCCAGTTTGTGCTTGGTCGGTGCCTGGGAGTTTAACTTCTGAGGCAGAGGTTTTGGACGTGAGGGGACAAGGAGGAAAGGTCCCCAGGGCTGGAGGGGTGTATGAGCACCCCACACAAGGTGAGCTGGCCTTTCCCCACAGCCGCACTGGGGCAGCAGGTGCAGCCACCCCAGCACTGTCACTGGGGACAGCAGTGGGTGTCCTGACAGTGATGGCCAGTGATGGCCACTGTGCTGCATGGGAAAGTCATGCTCAGTTCATGGGGGTAGCAGGGCAGGGCAGCCGGTGTGAGGTGAGCATGTGCCTCCTGCACCACAGGGAGCAGTGCTCTGTCACCAGGGACCCTTCCAGCCAGGTAACTCTGCTGTAGCTGTACCTTTCATGTGAAACAAGAGCCTCTCTACCTGCCCTGAAAGCCACCCAAGACTGCTAATCTGGCTTGGAGAGGGCTGATGAAGCTGAGCATGGGCTGCTGCTGAGCACTGAAACCCCTGGGGCTGGATGCTCCCCTCCTCTGTACCCTTCATCCTGCTGGTCTCCTGCCTCCTTTGTGAGGGAGAGAGGGCTGTTCCCAGTGCTGGTACATCTGAGGAGCAGCGTGGCATGCACAGGGTGGTGTGCTATGCCAGCACAAGTGTTTCCCTAACCTGAGTGTGTTCTGAGGTATCGGTGGTTTAGGTTTTTGGAGTATTTTTAACACTTTTGTACAGTATTAGAGCACTCACTGGGCAGGGAGCAGAGCAGCTTCCCTCCCGGGCTAACATAGGCAAAGTCATCTTGGGCAGACCATGCAGAATGGCTTATGCCAAAGCCCAGAACTGATTTAGTTAACTGGGAGGGACCGGAGATGTAGCTTGAGTTGGAGGACTGCCTGCAGGAGAGCTTGGGAGCAGGTTGGCCATGCAGGGAAGCAGCCAACAAGCTGTTGTTTGAGCTGCAGCCAATAGCCAGCTCAGTTATTAAATTCTGTCTGGTGGAAGAATCACTGCAGCAGCAGCAGTATTTGCAGTTGGAAAGAAATGGAAATAGTGGTAATAGCCCCTGTCTGTTCCAGGGAGGGACCCAAAACCAGGTCACGCCAGCCACCAGCCCCAGCTAGGGGCACCTCTTGCTGATCATTGTGCATTTAGGGGTTTGTTCAGGAGAGACTTTTATGGCAGCAGGCAGGGAAGTTTGCAACACGGGAAGTAGTGTTGTTACACAAACTAAATGGAATTTGTATAATTCTGACTCATCTTTGGTAGGTGGGGATGAATCAGATGTCCTTCATCCAGCAGGAGATGCCAAGGACCTGCACAGAAAGTCTGAGTGCTTGAAAGACTCCCAGGCTGTCCTGACCACAAACCAGCAAGGTGCCTTGATTTTAACTTTGCTTCCATTGTAGGAAGATCATCACAGGCAGCTTGAAATCAGCAACCACTGTCAGGCCATGCTGCTGCTGCTACCCTTGTTTGTGAGGACAGTGTTGCCTGAGGTAAAGCGAGGAAAGATAGCAGAAAAATCACTCTTGCTGGAAACAGTGCTGCACTTAATTGAGCTTCTTCCCACTGCAGAATTTTCCTAATTGGCTGCCAGCAGCTTTCAGTCTGTTCCTCTGATGACTTGCTCAGAGTCCAGCCTGTAAGTTTTAGATTCCCCTTTATCCTTATTTCAGTAGGTGCTTATTCCATTTTATGGGTGGACTGTGGAAAGGCAGAAGTAGCAGCACAGCTGCTGCCCAGGTGCCAGCCCCAGGGACCAGTGGGAATCCCAGCAAGCTGTGTGCTTTGGCTTGGATTTGTCAAGTTCACTGGCACCAGGAGCTATGCAGTGTCTGTCCCCCACTTCCAAAAACCCTCCCAAAGCAAGGATATGCCTGTGCCCATTGTGCCTCTTCTCTGCCCACTTACACTCTTGAGTACAATGTCTTCTTGTACTCCTGTTTCAGAGAAGGAAGTGCCTGGAGCACAAGGCTGGTGTTTGTCCCTGCTCACACAGGTGAGCTGTGGCAGCAGTGGTCAAACCTTGCAGGACACAGTGTTGTGGCAAGACAGCAAAACTGCTGGCAATTCGTGTCTTACTTCACTGCTTGAAGCCATGTAATGAGTAGTGTGGTAGGATATATACTCAGCTACATAAAGATCTTCTGACAAAATTGTATTACACACTGTCTTGAACAAAATGTAAGTTTTGCAAAAACACTTGCTCTCTTCACTGCACAAATATTACATAAAATCACAGAATCAACTAGGTTGGAAAAGACCTCTGAGATTATCAAGTCCAACCTCATCATCTCCCAACCTCTATTCAGGTTCACTGCTCTCCTTTTGCTGTGTAAATGCAGGTGAACACACAGCAAGAGGAGCTGTTGATGGCACCATCTGCAAAAGCCTACAGGCTCATTCATTAAGCAGTGGGAGCCGGCACTGCCACAGTCTAATCAGATACTGTATGATGAATAATTCAGAAATAATCCTCATATACTTGAATAAATATCAGGAGAAGGAAGGAAAAAAGCCTCATACATACGGCACACTAAGAGAACAAAACAGGCATTCTTCAATGTCCCAGGCTGCTGAGCTCTGTGGTACTGGATGTTAATCACACAGGTGGCAATGCCTGGTGAGGAGCTGACTGAGGGGTTCTGGCTCAGCACTCAGAAGGTGCTGGTAAGCAGAAAAGACTGCAATGCTCATAGGAAAATCCCTCAGCATTGCATTTTGCAATATGTATGTTGTTGTGCTGTGTAACTGGCTGGTGACACAGGCCAGTGATTGAGCTTATGAGGAGATGGCTGAGAAAACCCAGGTCCTGGTCTGGCCTTGGGCTTTGCTGCTCTGTACTGCTGGGCAGATCAGGTGTGTGCTGTCCCCCAGCAGCTTCTGCCACACCCCCTCAGCTGCTGGTCTGGCTGGAGAACTGGTGTGGTGCACTCACAACTCTGATCAACCAGGGTTAGATTGAACAAAAGGAAGAAATTCTTCCCTATGAGGGTGGGAAGGCACTTGCACAAGTTGCCCAGAGGAGCTGTGGCTGTCTCATTCCTGAAGTGTTCAAATTCTCCAAAAATGGTACTCCTGTGCAGAAGAAATGCCTTTCCAAGTTTTCACAATCACCAAATCATACAAGTTTTTCTATTTCATTTTTCCTACTTCATGTCTAGAAATGCTTGGGCTGAAAGGCATCCTTTTGCCAACAGATGTAAACCTGGGACATTTCCTCCTGGGGATGCAGGCTACATCCATCTGCCATGAACACCAGTCCCACCACTTGGCAGCTTGAGGATGAGCCAGCAAGGGCTGCAGGCACATGGCCTGTGCACCAGGTCCACTCTGTGTGCAAGTGGCTCTCATAAATGCACATATTTTGAGCAAAGCCCTTTTTTCCCAATTGAGAATACACTCAGAACCTCCTACTATAGTGCAAATGTAGATGAGAGTGCCCAAGGTGCATGTGCTGTCCCCCAGCAGGAGAAAACTTGTTCTTCCCTGTTCAGAGGAGCCGTGCCCTCTCTGGCACAGCACAGAAAACCCTCCCAAAAGGGTTACCCTTACCTCATACCTTCCAGTACATGTGGAAAAACTGAGGTGCTGACTGTAACTCCTCACTTATGGAACCGTTTTAAGCCCATGATCCTCGATAACTAGCCATGATTTCTTTGGATAATGGTTAGTTTACTCTGGCTTGTTAACAGCCATAAAAAAAGAACCAAGCCCTGACAAATCCTTCTGGCTTTTTATTATATCTGAACACAGCATCTCTTCTACAGATGATTAAAAATGTGAGTCTCTTGTTCAACACATTGTGATATTCATTTTTTTCTCAACATCCTGAGTGTCATTTCTCACTCTGTGCTATTTGGGCATTGCAAATGTTCACATTGTAGTTAAAGATTCTCTCCTGCAGACAGATAACAAGAGTTGCCAACTTCTGTGAACACATTCTTTAAATGCAGGGGGAACTGCCTGTTGTGATGTTCCAGAGCTCTGGGCAGTGTTTGCTGAAGGGACAAGCATAGATGATGTAGCAGTTGGGACTGGAACACTGCCTACCCCAACAGGATATTCTGACATTCTCCTGCTGGTGCCAGGGTCTGGTTTTGTTCTCCCCCTGCTCTATTGGACACCAGATCACAAGCACCAAAGCAAAGCACCATCTACCAGAAGGTCTTGCCAGCCAAGTGTCTTGTAGGAGGTGGGAAATACAGGGTTAGTGATTGCAAAGGAACAAACCCCACTCCCCAAAATTCTGGAGTAGCCTAACCAAAAAGCAACAGGAGAAGGTCTCCTCCAGCACTGCTGTTGCCCCTGCTGCAGGACAGCCAGGGAGATCAAGGCATCTGGAGCGAGAACCGGGTGAATTTTAACTCCCCCATCTGCTTGTGGGTTGAGCCTTGGCCATAAATGGGAGCTCTGGAGTCTCAGCTGGCTGAGTGCCACAAGGCTACAGCCCTGCCATGAACACGGTGCATGGCACAGCCGGCTGGTACCGTGCTCTTGGTCAGGAGCATCTGGGCAGAAGAAGTGCAGAGTTTAGAGGCTGCAGATGTGTATGCAACGTTGTTAATGTCTCTCATGTCTGCTTACTAGAGAGGCATTTTCCATTCGAAATCATTCTGGATTTTAATTTTTACTTGACTTAGTAGTTAAGATGTATTTTGAGTCTGGTTATAGATTTCTCCCTATGAAAGCCCTTCACCTTACCTCCTATGAGATATCCTTCTTTTAGTAAACCTCATCTTTCTAAAAGCAGTCCTAGAGGTTTTAGTCCAAAATATAATAGGAGACATTTTAATAACCAGTAAAGGAAATGATTTTTTTTCCCAAGAAAATACATAGAGATTAGTGATAGGAGCATCTGAAAAGGGGAAGTTTAGTTGTAAGCTGGTTTTTAATATTAAATGTTTAAATATAATGGTTAAAGTACCATTGCATTCTAAACAGTGATAAAAAGAAAAATATAAGTATTCTAAAACAAGAAATGCAAGCTTCTGTTCTGCTCTTCTAGATCATATGTTACCAGAAAATTTAAGTTGAAAATCTTAAAAAGCAACAAAAGTAACAGGCAATATTATTTGCCAAAAGTTGGAAAGCTATTAGTCAGTTTGGGGTTTGAAATACAGAATCTGTATTTTACCCTTCTTGTTTAAGCTAAGCATGTTTCACTAGCCAGGAAGGAAATGCTATTGTCCTCCTCAAAAGTAGAGAAGGACAAAAAGGGTAGCATTTATTCTGACATTAAAAAATTAAAAGTAAATTGACTTTAGTTTTTATTGTGTCAATCCACATCCAAAGTCCTCTTTGGCCCCAGCACATCTTTAATGTGCAGAAGCTCTGTTTGTAGCCATGTTTGATGCAGTTAAAACTGATCCCTGTACAGAAAGCTGGGGATGAATACACCATGGCTTAGAGTTCTGAATTTCAAGAGCCTTAAAATCCTTAAAAGTTAAATAATTAAGAAGTTCTTATTACACACAAGTTCAGCATTCACTACAGCATCACAGGGAAATGTGCTGAGTTGGCAGCACTCCTTGCTGACTGCTGAGAAGTAACAGCAGGCTGCACTGGAGGCATTTCTTCAGGAAAAAGAAAATGGAGTTTGAAGATTTGCCTGCTTCCTGGAGAATGAAATGTGTGGTCTGGGACTCCACCACTCCATCAGTGCAGGTGACCAGGAGGTCCCATCTCTGAGCTGGAGTCCAGGTGGAAGGACCCACTGGTGATGGTTTCACTGGTCAGGACAGAGTCCATGCAAGGACAGTGGTGTCAGGGGCTTTGATCCTGGTCGTGCAAAGCCAAGGGAGAAAACAGGATAACCTAAACAAACAGAATTTCTTCCACCACAGGCTCCAAGGATTACGTGGCACAGTGTCTGGGGGAGTGAACGGGACCTCTGATCTAAGACCTCAGAGCTAAGACTTAAGGCTAACATGCTAAAAAAACCTGCAGAGCCTCCCAACGCAGAAGTGATGCTTGTAGGAAGAGTCACAATGCAATTGCCTGTTACTCTGTGTGCTTGAACTAAAAAGCCACTGGAGAGGAGCCGTCAACCTGGCACTGCTTGTAAATGATACTTAAAATTCTCTTTTTTTAAGTCAAATACTTAATGTGACAGACTTTTTCTGCCATGTCAAGGACACCTGGCTGGAAGGAAAACAAGTAAATCTGTGTGAAAGGCAGCAGGCACAAGGACCTTTATGCCACGTATAAACTGTGAAATCGATTAACATTTCAGGTATTAATACCAGAGTAGTAGTAGCAGCTGCCATCTTCTTTATGCTATTATGCGAGCCAACCACGGAAATGC